>APFE030712646.1:173971-228128 GCA_000404065.3 Pinus taeda
CACTCCTATATATATGATATCATTATTACCAGCTTATATTGTTAAACATGTTAGGGAATGTTTTTTAAATTTACTTGTATGAGTATTGCACATGTCTACTTAACATTTGAGAAGCAATTGCATTTGCTAATGTATTTAAAGATCTTGGAATATGCTGATATTCAATATAGTCAAATTCACGTTCCAAGAGATGCACTATCAAAAATAATCTCAATAAAATTGGATTTCTAATGGCATATACTCTATTAAGCTGTAATACAATGAGTTCAGAATCTAACCTCACTATCAAAATCCGAATCCCAAATGAAATAGATTCAGATAATAACTCAATCACTGCACTATACTTTGTAATGTTATTTGTTGTTTGACCGAGGCTTACCCCATGCATAGATACCAACTCGTCAGAGGGCGAATAGATAACCCAAGTTGCAGAAGAAATATTCCGTGTACTACGACAAACACCATCAGCGAAACCAATGTATGTTTGGAGAGGCGTTGACATCTGCGACATCAAGAGTAAAACCAAGATAAGTGGGAATAACAACGAAAAACACTCTCTAAGCTAAGCACACTTTTTAATCTAAAACACACTAGCTAGAAGGAAAACTAACCTAACTAAAAAAATCTCCACACTCATTTTAAGCATAATACCTCTTCAGGTAAAGACCATTTCTGGGTTTATCTAAAGAGACCCTGTCAAAGTCTACCAATTCATAAGCCCATTTTGCTAGCTTTCGCTTGACAACATAGGGACCATGCCACATAGGCACGAATTTTCCAGCGCCTAATTCATCATTTGCTTGATCGTACAATAAGACTAGATCTCCTTTCGAAAAATTTCGAGGGGTCACATTTCGATCATACTGAGCTTTAATACGTTTTGCATGAGATTCGATCACTAATGCAGCATTGCGTCGATTCTCATCTAGTTTAGCCAAGTATAACAAACATCTTTCCTCTTCGGAAGTGGCTAGAAGTAATTCGATGGCCATTCACAATGACGGGTTTTCGCACTCAATAGGTAACACAGCTTCCGAACCATAAACTAGTTGGAAAGGAGTGAACCCTGTTGATGTTTTAACTGAGGTTCGATACGCCCACAACGCTAAAAATAGCATGTTGTGCCAATTCGACTGATGAATCCCAATGATTCGTCGAATCATGATGACTAGAAATTTGTTGATGGCTTCAACCAGGCCATTAGCTTGTGGATAATAAGGAGTTGAACTATCATGACGCAAGCCAAGCTGGCCTGTAAGTTCAGTCATCATAATGTTTCGAAAATGTTGCCCATGATCAGTGATAATCGCTTGTGGAACACCAAACCTAGCAATTATATGATTGAATACGAAAATCGCAGCTGTTTTGCCGTCTGCCTCAAATGTAGGCATCGCCTCGGCCACTTGGTAAAATAATCTACTGCAACGATGATATATGCATGCCCCGAGGCCGAGTGAGGGTTACATGTAATAAAATCAATACCCCATTTGGAAAAAGGACCAACGGCAATTATAGGGTGAAGAGGAGCAGGTGGAGCGCGCATCTTTCGATCAAAAATTTGGCAGTTGTGGCATTTTCGGACCCCAATAATACAATCTTTAAACATAGACGGCCAGAAATAGCCTGCGCGCAATATCTTTTGGACAGTGGCATACCCAGACATATGACCGCCACACGCTCCAAAGTGACAGTCATTGAGGACCCTTTCAGCTTCCTCATGAGTCAAAGAACGTTGAAAAACAGAGTCCGCCCCACGACGATAAAGAGTATCTCCAATAATTTTGAATTGTTGGGATTGGAATCGTATTTTTCGACGGTCCGATCGTGAAATATCTGGCCAAAAGGATTGGGTTTGGAGATAAACGATGATATCCTCATACCACGGATCTAAAGTGCTGATTAGAAACAAGGATTCGTCGCAATGGCTCTCCACCCAAGTTTCCGTGTCAGCACGCAGGAAGTACACATTAATTCCGAAAAAATTAAAGATTTCTTGACTTAGACCTTTCAAATGCAAGTCAAACTCCGCAGGATAACAATCATTGGAGTACTTGCCCCCCAGCAATTGCTTGGTCAAAATATAGATCATAGTGTTGCAATCGGAAATAACTGTAGTCTTGCGTAGTAAAATGTAATGACGAAAACGTTGGATAGCTTGAACAGCTGCCAATGCCAATTTCTCCACATGTGAGTATTTTAGCTCAGTTGGATTTAACGTGTGACTAAGGTAATATATCACATGTTCAGTACCGAATTCATCTTCCTGAGCTAACACCATTTCTATGGTGGAATAGGAAGATGTGAGATACAAGAAGTAGTCCTGGTTGTAGTTGGGAGGATGCAACATCGGTGCATGGGTCAACGCGTGTTTTAGTGCATCAAAAGATTTCTCAGCTATCTCATCCCAAAAGAATGAAGTATTCTGCTTCAACAACCTGGTAAAACCCTTTGTGATCTCGGCGTAGTTAGGGATGAATCGACGTAAAAAGTTTGCTTTCCCTTGCAAACTTTGGAGTTGACGAAGACTCGAAGGAGGAGGCAATCTGATAATGGCTTCAACCTTCAAAGGATTGATGCGAATGCCGGCTTTCGAAACAACAAACCACAGTAACCGACCCATTTCAATACAGAAAACACACTTGTGGGGGTTCAACCTAATCCGATAATGCCTACACCTCATAAAAATTGCTCTTAAATGGATGAGATGATCACCTCAATGTAATGAATGAGCAGGCAAGTCATCGAGATAGGGTTGCACAATGTGCTTAATATCATGAAAAGCATAAGACATGGCATGTTGAAAAGTTGCCCCGGCGTTCTTGAGCCCAAAAGGTAATTTGCAATAAGAAAATGTCCCCCATGGACAAATGAATGCCATTTTTGGTTGATCAGCAGGTAGAATATTGATTTGATGTATCCGGAAAGCCATCCATAAAGGAGAATTCGCTGCCGGCACAATCGTCAATATTGATCGATATAGGAGGTAGGGTATTGTCCTTTGGACATGCTCATTAATTCCCTATGTCGATACATATTCTTATTGTCCCTTGCTTTTTGTTAACAGGAACAATATTCAATACCCAATCTGTTAATGGGATCGGATAAATGAAACCTGCTTTGAGTAATTTTTCAACTTCTACTTTAATCGCAGCAGCTTTTCTTGGGTGAATCTGACGCAAACGTTGCCGGACGGGTTTATCGTCCGGGTAAGTTTTGATTTCATGAATTACAATTTCTGGGTCAATTCCTGGCATTTCCTCATATGACCAGGTGAAGACATCGCAGAATTCTTGAAATAGGGCCTTATATGTTTGAATTTCATCTTCTGTACAAGAGGCACCTATATGAATGTTTTCAACAATTCCAGGGTTTATTGAAATGTCAAGGGGAATAGTTCGAGAAATATTTCCCAAGTTTAACTCAGAATCGAGATGTTTCATTGGATTTTGAGTGCCCTTAACATATTCAGTCATAAAAATTTATGAAAAATCATTTTCAAAATGATCGCTCTTCGGTAAAAACGAAGATCTGTGATGAAGATCTTCCCATGGTAACTCATCGACGCATAGGTTTTCACGAATTTGCTCATCCGTTTGAACAAGTTCAGAAAACGTTATTAAATCCAAGTTGGATGTCGAAAGTGATTCCTCATGGACCACATTCATTAAGTCGATTTGGGTTGATGTTGTGTCGGAAAACGACTGCACGGTCTGATATGCAAGTTCATACGGACTCAAAGGCGTAAGAGTACCAAAGGAGTCTATCTCAGATTCAGAAGGTATGATCCAAGGATCATCATTAACAATGGTTTCTGATGAAATCATATGAATGGTTGCAGTAGAAGACAATGCGCTGATAGGAGGAAAAGGAAAAGTGCCCAGTAAACCAGAATCTTTAACTAGCCCTACTCCAACATCCTTATAAGGGATCGTCGCTTTACCAACATGCTAAATGCTCTCAGCAGAGGCTGGGTCGGATGAAAAGTATGACAACTGGTCTAAGGTTACGATCTTTCCATTATGAGGGAACTTTATAAGCCGAAAGACCGATGAAACAACAACTGTCATAGCGTAAGACCAACTACGACCCAAGAGAAGGTTGTAATCTAGAGGGGCATCAACCACCTCCACATCTAGATTAACAGTTTTAGCTTCAACCCCTATAGGTAGATCCTGTAGAATACCGAAAGGATGAAACCCACGGCCATGAAAGGCCTTTAGAATCGTCGGGGATTGATTTAGTGAAGGAGAACCAAGCGATCTCCAACACTGTATCGACATAATACACGTGGAAGCTCCCTCATCAATCACAGTCCTATGAACAGGTCTGTTTTTGACTATCACTGGAATTTGGACAACCATCTGATGAGGTAAGCGCGGTGCACTATTTTCTAGATCGAAGATTATAAGGTTTGGGTCCTGAACGTCAACAGCTCCTATAGCCGACAAAAGTAACTTGCGTTGTGCTGGACAGGATTGCAACACTTCCAAAACCGACATTGCTGAGGGTGAAACAGCTAAATCCTCAACAATGTTATAGTTCTGAGCTGCTCTCGCATGTGGATTGAAAGTAGACTTTCAAAGTATACCCTTGGCGGGCGGTTTGATTACTAAGTCTAGATTAGGCTTCTCGATCTACAGTGGATCAGAATCGGGAGCTGAGGTTGATGGGCTCGAATGGGAAGATTCTGTTTCTTTACCATCAACAGGACTTTTACTGCCATAATCTTGCGATCGAGTCGCAATCCTAACATGGGACATCATCAATATGGGTTCTTCATTGGCACTGAAGGACGAACCTATCATCTTACTGTCTTGAGCTGGAAAAGGATCCTTCAAGACAGCAGGAGTTTGGAAACCTTTGACAATTTTCGCAACCTCTGCACGATGAGGGTAGTCTCTCGTAAAATGTTCTTCATCACAGATGAGACACGGATAACGAGGTTTGCATTTTTCATTAGTTGATTCCGCTTTTTCAGGTTTCTCTTTCGAATTCTTATCTGTTTTATTCTTCTTCTTTCCTTTCTTCTTACCACCGGTTTTTTATTTAGCTGTAGATGACTCTACAACGTGAATATCGGCGGAAAGTTCCGCGGAAGAATCTCCTGTCGGGGAATCTGGTAAGGTTATGATAGGAGAAGAATTCTTGGAAGACTTCTTCTTACTTTTGGTATTAACCGTACCAATCATACCATCAGCGGCATGAGACCCTGAAGGAGCAGCAACGATTTGATTTTGTTTGGGTAGATCGGGGATTTTCTCGTGTAACGTACCCCACTGAGTATAAACTAAGTCAAGATACTGTGCTTGAGCAATTACTTTCTCCTCAGTAACGACTCCAGCCTTAGCTACATCCTCAGTGATCTTGGGCAGTAAAGATTTTACAAACCATTCAGCTAAGATCTGATCCGGGATAAAAACTTTCACTAAACGCCGTCGACGTCTAAATTCATGGATATGATCTGAAATGTAAGTGGACGTTGACTGCTTTAACGAAGTTAATAATTCCGTGCCATTTTCATATCTAACTGGAAATTGAAAATGAGTTAAAAACGAGGTAGCTAACTGACTAAAGTTATAAAAGGTGGCTCGCGGTAACTCAATGTACCACTTGGCCGCAAGACCAATTAGTGTGCGCTGGAAAAGTCGTAAACAAATTGAATCATCTAAAATGGAATTAGACGCACACCAGAGGTGATAAGTCATCACATGGTTCGACGGGTCCTCTCCTGGCTTACCTTCAAACTTAGGAATATCGCTGTGCAACTTATTCGGCATTAGCGGTCAATACTGAAGATAGTTAATTGGATCGTTCGGAAGGCGCGTCAAGTCAGGCAAGTCCAAAGTTGTGATAAATGGTAACTGACGATTAGGGTCCCTAAAACTATGGGTCTGCAGACCAGCCCCTGGAGGAGGATATCCAGGATAACTAGGAATTGGAATCGCATTTGGGATATTTTGTCCTCCTGGAAAACCAGGATTAACTAGACCATACTAGGGTTGCTGAGGTTGTTGATATGTATACCCAGGGTACGGTTGATACTGATAGGTTGGTTGCTGTGTAGTAGGACCGTATTGGTACTGTCCTTGGTATGGTTGTTGATTATACTAAGGTTGAGTTGTGACAACCGTACTTCCTATAGGCATCTGAACTGAAGTGTGGATGGTGGGTCCAGACTGAGGTAAAGATGTCTAAGGAGTAGATATAGGGATAGTAGAAACTGGAGCTGTCGATACTCCAGAAGAAGGTGGGGTAGATGCAGCAGATGTTGCAGTAGTCGCAGCAGACGTTTGAGGCGGAGTACGAGGTGTACTAGGCCCAGACTGAGAAACTACAGAAGGTGCAGAAGTTTGAATAGTAGACTGGACAGGTTGTTGGGATGAACCAGAAACCAAGGCTTGTCCAAGTTGAGATGACAACTGCACATTCGGTTGCAAGACCTGTTGGGATTGAGATGGATCCCACACTAAATTCGTTCCGGGGTATGGACCCATAAGAGGTTGAGGATATTGAGGACCATAACCGGGTTGAGGGTAGGGTTGATAATATGATTGACCCGCAGGTGGTTGGTAACCTTGAGCTGGGTACTGACCTTGGGGTTGATAACCCTGAGGCACGTACTGATACTGGGGTTGACCTTGAGGTACATATTGATATTGAGGTTAATTTTGAGGCGCATATTGATACTGAGGTTGACCTTGAGGTACATATTGATACTGAGGTTGACCTTGAGGTACATACTGAGTCTGGGGTTGACCTTGAGGAACGTACTGCCTCATAGGTATGTACTGTCCTTGAGTTTGTCCCCCAGGCGCAAACTGAGTACCTTGAGGTTGTCCCCCAGGCATATACTGGGTACCTTGAGGTTGCCCCCCAGGCACATACTGGGTACCGTGAGGTTGCCCCACAGGCGAAGATTGGTCACTTTGCAGTTGAGGATTGGGAATAGAACCTGACATCATGAGAATATCTTCTACACTCAACGGTTTAGTACCATTACTTCCAGTTAATAACTTTTGTTCAATAGGTTGCGGAGATGCTCCCAAAAAAGTACCAGACATAGGCTGATACCCAGCGTGAACAGAAGGACCGTCGTACAAAAAGGCTTCCAGAGATTGAGAAAACATGGATGACTACTTAGACATATTCAACGGAGGATAGTAACGTCTAGGTGTTGGGTGATAAGAAATACGAGGTGGTGAAAAACTTAGTCATGGGTTCTCCAAAAAATTAGTCAATGAAAGATACCAAGCACTACTCATAGGTGGACTGTAAAAGATTGATTCATGCTCCCTAAGGTCTAAGGTAGGTCGATCTTCTGGAATAGGAATTCCTTCTTTGTTGTCCAAAATAGCAAGTTCTTCAATAGTTATAAGTCCAAAAGGAAGATCTTGGGTAATTATTGTTTCTACCCTAGGTGAACTAGGACCACTAGAAGCTGGAGAAGCAAACCCTGATACTGGAGTAGCAGCAATTTCAGATTCGGGTTCAGATATTTTAGGTTCTTCACCTATATCACTAGTAGATGCAACACTACCAGTAAAATCTGAAACAGATAGATGCTGTGTACTATAATATGCTATTAATACCGAAAAATCAGGATTATATCCTACCAAAGCAGATTCCCCTCTTTCAGGTGACCAACTTCTACTGTCACTAGGAGTTACCAGGGCCCGTAGCCCTTCAAGCTAGCTTGGTGAAAACTCAGGAGGTTGGCCCCGAAGTCTATGGGACTTCCTCGGTAATTCAGCCACGGTTAAAAACTTTTAACTACTTCACACGAAAACAAAGTAAAATCTCAATGAAAACCACCTAAAGCCTCTAAAGAACCAAACAAATCGAATCACATGCCTAAAGAATCTAGGGGATCAATCACACACAAATAGTAACTTTCCGTACCGAAAACACTAGTTGGTGATGAAATCCAACGTCGCAGAGTTCGATACAGAAATAGCGGTTGGAACAGTTACCACGACAACCTGCTTAATGAATAGACTGGCACAAGTTTCTCCACTTAACCATCTCGAGTGAAGAGAACCCCCCAGAAAATCCAAGTGAGTCTAGCCGACGTCTGCTCCAGTACAGTGGGATCTTCCCGCCACCGTCACCTTAGGAAGAATCCTATAGAATATGGTCGCTATGGTTACCAACAGAAACAAATATACCTAGGGGAACAGTCTACGATCCGATATGCACACAAGGGCAGAGTAACAAGCTCAATCCCCTTGAAGGCTCCTTGACATAAACCAAGGTTTAGGAACAAGTGACCCCAGCTCCTTGACAATGGTTAATCTGAGGTTTACCATTTTTAATACATGAATATATGTCATTGTTCCCAATGAGGAAGGATTTATTCGCACACTAGTTCAGACACGATCTCGTGCTTCTCCTTTAAGAGGAGCTTTCCCAGAGCATAGATGCAACAATTGGATTTCTCTCCTACCGCAAGATACAGCTACTTGTTTGTTTTACTATCTTGGAGAGTTAAGTACTCCCTACTCCAAGACACTAGCCTAAGCTATGTTGGTGTAATAGAGCCCTAGAAATTAAAATATTTCTAGATTAATTTTACTTTAAGCATTATTTTTATTGGTTTTTGATTAAGTCAAGAGGTGCAGAGATGAAACTCGCGGTGTGAAGACTTGACTTAAAATCACTAAAAGGATGCACTTAAGATGATCAAACAATCTTTTCTCTTCAATGAACTTATATCTAGGAAAGAGTTTGAGAATGCAAATGCATGTAACCAAAAATCTTTCTTAACAAACAAATTTAAAGAAAAATTTTTGTTCCAATGCACTCAAAACGAGACAACTAGTTATTTGCACAAGAATTTCCTTTTTCATTCAAATGCTCAAATGCTACCAAAACAAACTTTTTTCAAAAGATATTTTTGTATTTTTATAAAAACACTCAAAACTATGACTAAAGCAAATCTTGAGAAAACTATGAATAAAGAAAATCTTGAGAAAGTTATGAACAAAGCAAATCTTAAGATCTACAAACTATAAAAAACTACTTGAAGTAAAAGCTTACAAAATGTTTTTGTTTTTTCAAGGATGTTTTACTTGGAAATAAGAAAACCAAGGACTAACTTGTCTAGAATCACAAATCAGTCAAAAACAAATTATTTTTGTTCTTTTTTGTAAAAGTGAAATCCAAAATTTGAACACAAGCTTTTCGAAATTTTGGAAAGAGAAAACTCAAGATGGATTCCTCAACAAAGGTAGATTTTGCAAATGGTCAAACTCAGGAGAAGGCCAGCAAAAACCAAGTTGATCTGAGGCTTCTATGCTTCTAAGCTCTGAGCTACTACACGACCAAAATGAAAATCAAGACCGGCAACCAAAACTTCTAGGAATTTCACCTAAAACCATAACACCAATGAAATTAGACCAAGGAAAGCTTTTGACAAGTCACAAGCAGGTCTGGGCAGAGGATAACAACAGCTAAACCAAGATAAAACTAATTTAAAGAGTAAAAATCAAGTTTTTCAAAAATTTAGCAGGGTCCGCAGGCTCAGAGTTTGCACAGGTGCGTGCACACTCTGTGTGCAAAGTAAACATGCGTAGAGGTACGAACTGTGATACAAGCACAGGGTGCAGACTTCTCCTAAAGTTATGAAAAGCCAAAAGAAACCTAGATCCACTAAATCCACCCAATTCCACACACAACAAGCCAAAAATAGAAACAAAAAGGCAAGTTTCTCAGGTCAAAGGAAGGCAAGGAAAACAATCAAGTCCCCAGCGGAGTCGCCATTTTGTCACGCGGAATGAGTGGAGGTTGCGGACAAGATCGACCTTCCTAGTATCTAAAGATATCTAGTGACAAGCAAGCCAATCAAAAACTATCTTTCTCTAAATATGCAATTAAAACAAAGGAAAACAAGTGTTTTAGGCCTACCTTGGATCCAATGCAAGTTTGTGGAAGCCTCGCTCTCTCGCTCCAAATGAGATTCCTTGAAGTGTAATTCTGCAAACACAAGCAAGCAAACCAAATTAAATAGCACCTGAAAAGCCAATATCATAAAGCATATTCATCATAATGATCAAGGAGATTATGAAACAAACCACATAAGACAATTTGTTGAGAAAAATGAATCTGATTGTATTAATTCAAATCAAAGAAGAACTTTACAACCTGTGCCTTGATGATGTACAAGCTCCTCCCAGGTCTGACAAGAAGTCTCCTCTACTTTGACAAGTTTCACTCACTTCCCAATGAAACCAAAAGGTATGTGATCTCTCCTCTCAAGTTTAACTAGGAAGTCCCAATTCCATCAGCATTTACCGTCAAAATGTTCAGCTTCTAACCTCTCTAGCAACTGACCCAATGCCTTAATTTATAGTGCAATGGAGGGAAGTTACTAGGTCCTCCTTCAAAGGGATAAAGCCCTCCTTCAAAGGGATAGCTCCTCCTATCAAGGGATTAGCTTCTTCTCTTTTGGGATGCATGAACCACCTTGGAGCGAACAATCCACGTCAAAATCCTTCTAGAAACATCTAGAATTAACCCAAAAGTGAGTTTTTTCAGGATAAACTTGCGCCTTTTTTACTTTTACAGGGGTACGCATCCACCCCTTTACAGACAGAGCGTGCAAGTACGCAGGTAATATGAACAAAGGGTGCGGGTCCGCAGGTAAAAGTAGGAGAAAGTGCGGAACCAGAGTAATATTGATTTTCAATGTCTTTCTCTCATTTGCAAAGCTTGACATGAAGAGCTAAGGTCTGAGACATGCTTAGGAGGCTAGTATAAGTGATGAGAGACCCATACTGACTGCAAATAATCATGATGACGATATTTTTGTGTAACAGGTCTTGACACAGTGTGTTGCAGAGCAGACCCTCGCTTAGAGGCAGTGCACTGCAACACACTGTCTCCCACTCTAGCCTACTCTAATCCCTTGTAGACTAAAAAAACCCACCTTTGGTTTGATTTTCCCAAAGTTTCTTCTGTTTTTGTTTGTTGAAAGATCAATGTTTCTTGTGGTTTTGTAATCCAGTTGTATTTATCCCCCTAGCCCTACGTTGGCCTTGATTGTTTAGTGTTTCTTAAATGATTTCTTTATCATTATCAATTCATTTTCAAAGTTATCTTATAGTCGATTAATCTTTTCTGAAAAGGAAGCGTCGTAAAGTCTTCATTGATTTAAAAAGGGAATTGTCCTAAAGTCTTTATTTCTTGCAAAAATTATTAATTGATTGTATGTGTATTTAGTGTCCTTTTGTTCATCTAAACATTAAGGGAAATGGAAACAAAAACTTGCATTATGCATTTAGAGGTTTGTGTGTGCTTGTAGGAATAGTATAGGGAATGTTGCATTAGAAGTTCTCTTTGCTCTTTGATCAAACATTCTGATTGCTTTATCCCTTGTAGTTAAGGTTTTCATTGTTCAAATAAAATGAAAAGAATATTTCTCATCATAGTTTCATTCTAGGAATTTCAACGACATCAGGCGGTGAACCTGAAAGGAAAACTCTTAAACAAGATCAACTAAAATTTATCTCAATTAACCTAATGGACCGTTGTAACTTAACGCATAACATTTAGAGGTCCAGGCTAGAGACATGTTCTGGAATTGTTAAACATAGCAATTGTTGCTAATGGTCTACAATAAATTTTCAGTGTCATGCCTCATTTCACGTATGTAAGTATATCGTAGCTTGTTCACGTACTTTCGGGTATATTTGGCGGTATTATAGTATGAAAAGTATAAAGGAATGCTCTCATTATGTGGTTTTGCATTAGACATTGCTAACACGGATTGGGCCTCCATGTACTTTGAGATATATTTGGGAGGACTAAATTAGATTGCTATCCATCCATAGGTAACCAAGTCGGCCACCTTGTATATTGTGATACACCAAAAACTACATTCGGGGATATTTCCTACATGTATGTTAAGTCCTTGGTTTACTAAGGCAATATATTGCAGTTCATAGTTACTTGGTAATCCTTGTGCCTAGATTATCCCTCTTTTGTTTTATTACATGATTTTGATTAAAATAAAACTAATTGACCATGGATAAAATCCTCCACATTACTCCTTAGTTGATCTTAGGTTGAGACATATGGCAATAACTCTGGAGTCCACCGATCAAGGAATTCCTTTTGATGGGAATCTTAGACCTTTTCCTCCTTTCGGAAATATTGGTGCTCCATATATGGCTACATAATCACTTTCAAGATTTACCATTGGCTTGCCATTATGGTTGTTTTCAACCTCCTTGGTTCAACATGTTGTGATTTCTCCACAATCAAGTACTCCTCCACCTGGATAAAATCAACCTCCAGTTGATCCTAAAGTTGACCCTTTACCTTATTTGTCAATTGTTTCTTCCTCCCCTTCTCCCTGTTCACCTGTTGAAAGTATTGACACTAGTAACCAGGAGGACAAGAAGAAGAAGAAAGGGAAGAAGAAGAAGAAGAAGAAGAAGAAAATTCAGCAAGGGGGAAACCAAGCAACCATTACTTCAAATGCAATTTCTAATGAGAAATCATCCGATAAGCCTAAAAAATTTTGTTATCCTTACAAAATTTGTGCAGGAGACAATATTCTTAGAAATTGTTCTAGTATTCCTTATATCTTAGAATAATGCTCTTCTCGTTCACATCATCATGTGTCATCAACTTCTGGAGATCATTATGGTGACACGCCATCAACTAATAGTAGTAAAGTTCATGGAAAGAAGGGTAAAGTTAAGTTTCCCTGTAGGTTATGCGAAGGGAATCACCCCATTCACCTTTGTCCCTATCTATATGAAGCCCAAAAAGTGTTGGATAACCATCTTGCTTCTCTGCAATGACTTCCATTTGGTTACAAGAGACTCTCCCTTAATCCTTCACTATTTGATGAAGTGACTGATCCAAATCAACCGTAAGTGAAACCCACCATCTCTGAATGTGAATCCCAAGATTCTATACCTGACCAATCACAGGTCGAGGAAATAGTTGACCCAATTTCACCTTCAATTAATCGTACCTTTCCCGTAGAGAGTGAGTATGATATCACTTAAGTTCATTTTGTTTCTTTAGATTCCAATGAGCTTGGAGGAACCCCTCTTATTCCATCAAGACATGAGGAAAATCCTCCCATTCTCATAACTGAAGGGGGTAATTATCCCATTCTTATAGTACCCCATCCGAGTAGTCTGGTCACTTCCTTTGATTGGAATCGACTGGCAGGATGTCGTCTTCCTTCTTATGTGCCTTTCCAGATCATAGTATAGTTTTATAATATGATTGTATCTAGCACTATTATAGATGATGGTGCATATGTGAGTATCCTTTCCTCCACTGCTTGGCAGGCGCTTGGTTCACTACCACTTGTGCTTATTACCCAGAATTTGTTGGCTTTTAATAGAGTAACCAGTGAACCATTAGGGATCCTTCCTCAATTTCCTATTACTTTGGGAGGAAAAATTGTTTATCTCAATGTGATGGTAGTCCAGGCCCTTTAGATTACAATTTACTTCTTGGGTGCGACTATGTTTATGACATGGGAGTTATTGTTTTAACACTCTTTCGAGTGATATGTTTCCTGCATGAAAGCAGAATTGTCACCATTGACCAGCTTTCACTTCCCGGCCCAAATATGCCTTCTAGCCAACCATCTTCCCTGAATGGTCCTTTTGTCCCAATGGTATCATCCCCACCACGGGTCAATTATGTGGCAACCTATTCCATGCCTACATTAACTGATAATCAATTCTGTGATGTTGTGCATTATGTACTGGGGGCATTGGAACCAGATATCTCTAATGGATTCCTTGCTACATATCCCTTCCAGAGCATTGTTTTCCCATCTGATGAGAACCTCTTGGAAGTCATTACCTCTTATGGGCCATGATCAAGGAATCAAGAGCATAGTTCCTTGTCTTGTGTCAAGCTCGTTAAAAAATGAAACAAGGAAAATGAGCATAGTTCCTTGTATTGTGTCAAGCTCATTAAAAAATGAAACAAGGATATGAGGATAGTTCCTGGTATTATGTCAAACTCGTTAAAAAATGAAACAAAAGGTATGAGGAGAGTTCCTGGTTTTGTGTCAACCTTGTTAAAAAATGAAACAAAGGGTATGAGCATAGTTCCTTGTCTTGTGTCAAGCTCATTAAAAAATGAAACAAGGAATATGAGGATAACTCTTTTACTATGTCAACCTCATTAAAAAATGAAACAGGTCCCAAAGCATAGTTCCTTGTCTTGTGTCAAGCTCATTAAAAAATGAAACAAGGAAGTAAAGCATAGTTCCTTGTCTTTTGTCAAACTCATTAAAAAATGAAACAAGGAATCAGAGCATAGTTCCTTGTCTTATGTCAAGCTCGTTAAAAAATGAAACAAGGTCCCCTGGAGCAAATTTCCAATTTGAGTCTTTGATTATATCTCATAAAATCCTAGTCGAGTCTTTCATTTGATCTTGTAAATGAACCTCCATTCCATCCAGCTCATCGCCATGAGTAGTCTACTTAGGGGAATGTGATGAAGCTTGGGGGGCATGCACCTAGAATCGAGTCATCATGCTGGGGGCATGTAAACTAATCTCAAGCATAGTTTTTTCATTTTTCAAGCTTGTGTAAACACAAAACTGAATCCAAGCATAGTTCCCTATGGTTCAAGCTTGTGTAAAAATGAACCCATCTCCGTTTTAACCCTCATGATTTCCATTCTATCAACCTCTTCCATCAGATGAGCCTTAGTTTTTCTCCTTCCATCGTCACTATTTGCTTGGCCGATTATACACTTTCACTTGGTTGTTTTACCCTTTTTGAGGAATAGTTGCAATGAGTGGTCTTATTAGCCAGCCTCTTCACATAAATCAACATGTTTTGAGAAGTTCCAAAATCACTAGAACCAGTTGATATCTTAGATAGCACTTGTTCCTCTAGGAGGAGTCACCTTTAAGCTATTTTTTGACTCGTAAAAAATGAAAAAATAGTCGAGTATATTCCTTTTTTGACTCGTTAAAAGAAAATAAAAACAGGGGGTCTTCTTTCAAGCTCTTTTTCGACACTTTAAACATGAAAAGATTGTCGAACGCTTGTCCTTTTCAGCTCATAAATGGATTAGAAACGAAATCTACTTAGTATAATTTTAACCCTTTTCCGGGCTGAGATAGATTACTTACGAAAAAAAGAATATGTTGATCAAACATGGTCAATAGGTTCTCTCTTGTATTATTTTACGCTTTTTCGTACCTGAGAGAAAAATTTATGAAAAATAACTTATGGATTTTTCTTTTTTTCCCATTTCAAACTCTCTAAACATGAAAAGGACTGAGTTCTCATTGTCTTTAAACTCGTTAAAACATCAAATAGTGATAAACTTGTCCATCATATCAATATCGAGTTTCACCTTTGCGAGACTCGTTAAAACATCACATAATGATGGATTTTCCTTAAGGGTGGAATTATATTACAAGAATATGTTATCCTTCTCAAGCTTGTTAAAAAATAAAGAGGTACTAGTCAGAAATGACTGGGAAAATGGGAAAAGGGATAAATCACTTTATGGTGGCAAGTCGCTCTTGGACATGACACTTTCACTTCATCTCTATGAATATTTGGGTTGGGTTATCTACTTGATGGTTATCATACCTATGGTCTATCACACTATCCATCACTTTGGTTTCGGGTCAATGTTGCCAATTCATTCAGGGTCGTCGACATGTTCAAGACAAGTCACTCAGTGAATTTCATCCTTTGCAATACTCATACACCTTCATTTTCATGATCGCCATTCCTGAACCTTGTGTCATCAGTCAAATTCCGTCTTCAAAATCACTGCACTACTTTCATGTTGTTGATGGGGGATACATCAAGGCCCTCCTGTGATGTGTCTCTTCATGTTGACATCATCACATTATCCAAGAAGTTCACTTAGAAACACCCTTCCAGTACCTTGAGGCTTGCATACATCAATGGCAAGTTTCTCACTTCTGACGACAGGTTGACATCACTAGCCTTCAACCGAAAGACTTTGTATGGTGTTCGACATCAAAACATCTATTCACGCCATGCACAATGTACTGTAATACCATGAGAATCATTATCATTATCAGTGATTTCTCTTACGTTTGTTAACAACTTACATCATTAGCTGGTAATCAGACGATGTCTTCCCATGTTCGACTTTAGATCACATTTTCACATTGTTAGACTTGTACTTGAGCAGACGATTGGATGTGATAGAAGACCCCACATCTAGTTTCATCCATCTGGGCTGGGATTTCAGGAAAGTACTAAATCATATGTATGATGGCTTTACACAAATGATCATCCTATCTTGGGTCTATATTTGTAGAAGTTTATATGTTGAGTATCGGTATGCCTTCCCTCAGCAATTCATGAAAATTCAAAGATATCATGATATTATGTATAATAATTGATGTAGGTCACCGTCTGCTTCAGATCCTCCTCAACACATCATAAAGCATATCACTTCTCATTATCATTTTCGACTTCATGCTTTAGGGGGAAACTATTACAGGTCTATTTAGACACATCACTCCCGATATTTAGATCAATAAAATTAGGGCTCATCAAACGCTAATTCAGTTGTTACATGCCCTAAACAAGTGATCACATTGCATGCTTCCTTCCCTGAAAGTTTCTTGGCCTGAAGCCTTGTTGAAGTGCCTCCCTGGGACACGAGCGTGGCCTTGGTCAGTGGCAAATGCACTGGAAAGTAGGTAGGCCCATTCAGGCCTACAATGCAGTGCACTTATGCCGTATTTGACTTGTGTTGGGCGAGATTAAGCAAAATGCATAGGGTTCTAGGAATATTGCTTGATTCTAGATGATTCTAGAAGGATCCCATCTCTTATCTCCTCCTATGAGCTCGAAATTGGATAAGCTAAGGATCTATTAACCTCGTATCCTCTCATCCCTTTCTCCATGGAAAATAACTCCAAGTTTGGAAAGCCATTAAATACCCTCATTTATGACAAAACCGCCTCCATTTCCTATAAATTGAGCCATCATCATAGTGATCAAGGGGCTATAATCTTAAGTTTGTAAGGAAACTCTATTGGTTTGAGAATTGAGTTGATGTCAAGCAATTTTATGTTGTTGGATTGGTGTGATTTTGATGTGGCGAGGGTTTGATTGAAGTTGGAGGAGTGGCATAGGATCGAACTGTATTGGGTAAAACTCTTCCTTCTACATTAATAAAGAGTTTATTCCTTTCCTCATATTCTTGTTCATATCTATGATGATTATGTGTTTCAATGTCTTTGATTCCATTGATTTATAGTAGATAGATCATGTATGATTTGATCATTTCTTATTTTTGTTTCTGTTGATACAGGTACCAAGTGAGCGGATATAGTTCAAGTGGGAGCAACAGGAGCAATTCAAAGGGGATTAAGGAAGTGAAAGACTACAAGTAAGTTCCTTCATCTCATATATCTACTATAGGAAAAGGTTAAACTACTTTCTTTATGTTTTTCAAGGTGTAGCTACCCACCTAGGGAAAATGTGTTTATATGTACATGCAAATTCCATATAACACCCACCCTTTACAGATGGTAGGTCCTAGCATAATCAAGCAATGAAAATCCATGTGAATTCACAAGTCTCTCTTGCACTACGCACCTTCAAGAGTCATGATCTTGCCTTCAAATATAATAGTGGAGGTCATTTATGGTTTGCAAACGATGAACAAAAACCCATCACTCACCTCGTTTCGTCATTTAAAAATTTTGATTGAGGCCACCATAGCTCTACCTGAACTATGATACCTCCAACATTTTTGTCACCATTCTTGCATTAATCATGTAGATATTGGGCATAATGTTTGCCAAGAATTCAATAATTTCAACTTGAGAGTTATAGTTGTCGATTTATCATCAAAGAGGTATATTTAGTTATTTATTACAATAATTTCCTCTCTTCTTGTTTTAGTTTGATCCTTTGTTCCATTCTAACTTTTCTACTCATTCCTTTACATGTTTTTTAATGGTAAATATAGTAACTAGGATTTCGAAGGACAGGGTTTTGAGTTTTCTTCATAGTGGTAGCCTTAGGAAGTGAGCCATCTAAGTGTTATATTTTAGGTAAATTCTTATTATGAATTTCTCAATTCTTCTCCTTATTTAGTGTTACATTTATGTTCCCAGATTTCTCATAATTAAGTATGCTTGTTTGTATAAGAATTGTGTGTTTAGAGCATTCCCTACCATTTCAAAGACTAATTGTTGCATGGCCACTTGGTAGTTTTTTTTAATAAATACTCATTTCTTTTTTCTCTCTTCATTTATTAAATGGCATACGATTTTTTAAGCGGGGGCTTATTATGGCTTGCTGGTTTTAAATTATTTGTGAAAATGTAAGAGTCCCAGGTTAAAAATCCATGTAATAAAGTTAATAAAGGTGAAAAAAATAACCAACATCATGGGACACTTATTCCAATCTAAATGTTGCACAAAATATCCTAGTGTGAGTGTTTGTTTGGTTTATTATGGCTAAGGAAATTATCAAAGGCAATGGCAGAGGCATTGAAAAGAAAAAGAGGCATTAATTCACATTTTCTTTATGAAAATAAAGGAAATTAGGAGAAAAGGAATGTGAAAGGCCACAGGTTGCATGTGAGGAAGAAAATCAAGGAAAACTAATGGAATTTGAAGAAAATAGGGACCTTGTTAATATAAACTCTTTTGGGGATAAATTTACAACCTTTTTTCAGTTCAATTTTGGAGTTATATCTCTATTCTCTATACTCTCTCATACTCTTACACACTTAGAGAATTCTTGGAGCACTCTAGCATTGGAGGAAGGAAGGAAAAGGAAGGACAAGAAAGAAAAGGGAAGAAAATATCAAGCAAGGAAGAATTTGATAAAGCAGCTACAACAAGATTACTTGCACGTATCTAGTTGCATATATGATTTCCCTTCTTGTTTTTTAGTATGTGTGGTACATGCATGTGCATTTTTGGTTCTTTTGTTGTCGTTGTCATGGATTTTTCTAGGTGAGATAATGGTTTTAAGCATTATCTTTCCATTTCCAGATAGTCATCATTTGATGGGGTTTCTTTTACTTGGTTGAGATGGAGTGTCAAATGGTTTCAAAGCTAAGTTGGATGGTTTTAGGGGAGAAACAGAAGGCCTAGGAATCCCTGGATTGGTGAAGGTGGGATTGTGGTAAATCTTGATTGTGTATTTCCTCATTAGGCCTTGGAATCCTTGGTTGGTGAATGCCGAGAGGTGGAGCCTCGTTAGGACTAGGTGGTGAGAAGGAGGATATGAAGTAAATACTAGAGGTGTATAAGGAAAACAAAATTCACAGTTTCGGTGGAGAGATCCAGAGGAATCCATTTTTTTATAAGCCTATTGATCCCTAGACTAGTACATAGTGGGATTATCCTAAAGCTTGGTAATGTATGCTTCTTGTTTGGGCCTAGTAATCCCTTGGTGGGATTGCAGTAAAGCCTGGTTGTATAGATGAGGGCTTGGGCGTAGGAATCCCTTGTTGGATTGCTATAAATCCTAAGGAAGAAGTCCTACATTCATGCTTGGAATACAGCACGGGGGTGATTGAATGAAATAAATATTTGTTTTACCCTAATCTATGGTCGGGTAGTACGTGGAAGTCCCTGGCTTGGTTGGATTTTTCATACGTTAATAAGAGATCCTTTCCTCTTATGTTCTATATGTAAATATACTTTCTAATATGTGGTTTTAACAATTTTTTTTCTTTGTTATTCTTCTAGTTATATGTTGGTTATAAGCATGGTTTTATGGCATATCTTTGTCTTGGATTTAATAATGTTTTGATAAGTAAATTAATGAATACTGAATGTATGACCTCATAGATGATAATGAATCTACTATGAGAGGGCATCAGAGCTTCTTTCTAGATCTCACATAAGTATCAAGTCCCTATGTTTAGATCTGTTTTTATGTCCTATAGATTACATGTTCATGATGTGTTTAACAAAATGTCTATCATGACTAGGCATTTTTAGGTTAGGTCCTTGTTTAAGTTTTCCATTAAAGGCCTTGTCATCTTGTTATTCATCATTTCTGGAAGTTCCATGAAGTTTTGGGTCGAGGCCTAAGTCCTCACCCTAAAAAGGTGGCTCATAATCTTGGGTCACTGGCACAGAACTGCCTGAAAAAGGCCACAATCACATGGAAGCCTTGCTATGGGAGTGAATGGAGGGTCTTCTTTGGATGGAATTCTTTTCATGGAAGCAACTAGGGGTCTAGTTTAGTAAAACATAAATTTATCTCAGGGGTTGGACACTGGAGGGGATGGTTGGCTCCTAAAGGTCTCGTAGCTCCTAAGGAAGGCTAGTCTGGTTTTGTTTAGATGATTCCACTTCCTTAACTATACTTGGGGATTGAATAATATCATAGTAACTCTTTGTCACATGCATACCCTAGTGGTCTTGTTAGCTTAGGTAGATGTGAGAGGATGGTGTTATAGAGTGATATCAGAGCATGGTTCAACCATTGGACTAGATGGGCAGAATGTGTTGTCATGCATAGATGTCAATTGTGTCTGTGTTTATTATGCTTTTTGTCTATGTGCTTGTTATGTATGCATGGTGTTTGTTATTATTACAATTGCATTGTAATGTGGAAGTTGATAATGTTGTTGTCGGTATGTGATTGTCATGAATGCATGTCGGTTGATATGCATGGAAATATCTATATGTTAATATGCATGCATTATCATGGTTATGGTTTTTATGCATGAGGTTATGGTATGTAGTTGGTATTTTCATGCATGGTAACTGAATGATGATTGAGATGATGTTGATATACTGTGATGATTATGATTATACATGTATTGTGTTAATCTAGTTGATCTTGCAGATGAGATATCCTCCCCTAAACTATACTAAGGTATGTTAGTTATGTTTATGTTTTTCTTTAGCTAACATGTTATATTTGTGGGAAGAGAAGATCGAAGATGACTAGAAATATGGTATAGTATATTTCACGAGACTCTCCCTATAGATCAGATGAGTAGCATGGTGATGTGAACTCTCCTAACAGAGCAGACACATTGAGAAGTTTGAAGGAAACAATAAGAAGTTTCAAAGTAGACAATGAAAGGATCATTTAGGAAAAGGAGGATCAAGAAGAGGTTAATGCATTTATCCTTCAGAGTTTGTCAGATTGGCAGATACAATGACTACTTAGGATCAGCCATGGGTGGGAGGATAGGAATAATGGAGTATATGGAAGTAGGTCTCATGGTGGACATGGGTCAGATAGAGATGACATGATAAAATTTGTAGGTTCTTGGACACACCTAATAGGAGAGGTTATGAAAACAAGTTCTACTCTAGTTCTAGTTCTGATAGGTATAATGGTCATCATCATTATCATCCTTACAGGAGGAATGATAGGGTATATTTTCCAATTTATTTCAAGAAAGTTAAGTCACCTACCTTTGATGGAGATGTGAAGAAACTGAAAGATTTAAAGGCATGGTTTGTTGAAAATAATACTGAGAGGGGGGGGGTGAATCAGTATTATCAGGATAATTATTCTTTTTCAAAGACAACTGATATACGCTACTTCAATTTAATAAACCTGCGTATGTACGCAGTTATGCAGAAGAAAACCCGCGTATACAGAACATGCGTTTATTTTACTTAATCTTTCTGATGATGATTGTTAGTCAGTGATGCAGAATCCAATAACAGTATCCAAAGACAGTAAAACAGAGCAGAAAGACAATCAGACACAAGAACACAAGATATAAGGTGGAAACCCAATGTGGGTGAAAACCACCTGCTGCAATTCGTCTCTATCTTTCTTTAAATTAGAAAACTTCTTTTACAATGTACTGGTGGAGTCTTTTTACCAGTACGCAGGCTGAAACCTGCAGAGAGCTACAACTCTCTCTCATTCTCCAGTTTCTCCTGGAAGGGAGCAACAAACCCCCTTTAGCTTTTGCACTAGCCAAGATACTAGTACGTAGGTGCTAGCCTACAGAAGGCTACAACCTTCTCTTTCTTCCAGGGACCACTTTTCATCATTTTCAAACTGGATCCATGAACATCAAACAATCATCAAGAATCAACCAATCTCCTTTTCACCAACTAGATATGAAACAAGTAGATACTTCTCTAACAACTGTACACAGAACACTGTACCAGAAACCACACAGCAGAACCCAGAACACAGCAGCAATAAGCAGAAACAGCTAGATCACAGCTTAAAGCATATATGCAATTTCAACAGTCTGCAACTTGCGTGCATACACATCTGCGCATGGAACAACCTGCGTATACACAGCTTTACTTCCCCTAAACTGCGTGTATATGCGCCTTCGCTTTACTGAACCTGCGTATAGATCTATAAAGGACAACACACTCTTCCAGATATTCAATCACTAATTATCAGACTTATAGATCAAACAAGCGCCACATCAAGCAGATCAAAATCATACAGAGATACTACCATTTAGGCTTAAAGATTATGACCCATGAATAGACCTTATCCTTCCTTTTGCGCTAAGGTTCCTCCTTCCTTCAGATCCAGATCTGCGTCACCATCCAATATACCAGCTCTAGCACTTTATCAAATCTTCAATAATAATCCAGATGGTAATTTGTCACAAGATCTCCTTCCTCTTTTATAGTCCTAGGCCTTCCCCAATACCATGGTTCAAAACCATAACATTTCAATACCATGAACCCAAAAAAATGGATCGACACAATTGACGAGACGCCATGGACCAAAACATAGGTTCAAGTTCCAAGATCTAACTACCATGGACCAAAAGAATGATCACCAACATATACGCGCTTTGTAAAGTATAACCCACGTGTATACGCGACTTCGTCTAGATGAACATGCGTATATGACTTTTTCTACTTTCTGAGTGCCTGAACTGAGATCTGTTACCAGAGAGGGTTGCCATCAAGGACAACACCTGTGCCATAGCTCCAAACCTGTGCCATAATGCCAACATGGTTACTTGGGATGATGAATTTATTTAAGCTGCATTATTACGCAGAGAATATGAAGTCTATAATAGCTATCTTTGGCCTCAACGGGAAATTAGACATCCGGTGGGAAGATGTGAAAAGGTTTAGATACATCAAGACATAAGAGTTGATTTGACATGAGTTCAAGTGAGTTTTGAGGAAGAAATATTTTTAGAGAGGTACTATGATAGTAAATCCAAGGAATTCCATGAGCTAAATATGGGTTCGATGATGATTGAGGAGTATACGACCAAGTTTCTGGAGTTTTTGAGGTATGTACCATATCTTAAGGATGAGAAAGCTAAGGTTCAAAGATATGTCAATCGATTACCATTAGAATTTAGATATTGGATTGAATATGATGAGCATCAGTCACATGAAGAAGTCATTAGTAAGTTGAAGCATTGTTATGAGAAATCAAAGCCTAAGACAAAATTTGAACAAGGGTGGAAAGGGAAAGACAAATATAAAGGTAAATGGAAACCAAAAAGAACAAAATCCCACGATGTAGGTGAGAAAGAAAAGGTTGAACCTTACAAGAGGTTTGATGGACCTCAGCGTGGAGAACAATAGAATAAAGGTGATGGTAAGGGATTTTTGTAGTGTCGGACATGTGGTAAGGAGCCTCTCAAGAGAGATTGTCCATATAATCAGGGTGGTAGGCCTCATATTTATAGTGCACAGGAAGCACAGAAAGTTGGGGATTTTGGACAAAGCATTCCTTATATCTATGTAGAATTGGATAACAAGCAAGTGGACCACCACATATCTATTGTCATCATGGATGGTAGTTTTGTGATGAAGTTGTTTATATTTTTATTGACCCTAGATCTAATTATAGTTATGTTAATCCTCACTTGGTGGATAACTATGTTTTGAATAAAGAAGTGCATGCAAAATATTGGTTAATGTAGTTGGCTACAAGTACACAGAAAAGAGTTCATCAGTGGGTAAGAGCTTGTGCATTTGAGTTGAATGTTATGCCTACATCATCACATATAAACTTACTTCCATTGGGATCATATAGTATGCTTTTGGGTATGGATTGGCTATATCTTCAAAGGACCAAAGTGGATTATTATGACAAGGCCATTGAGTGTTTGGACGAAAATGGGGAACAAAGAATCTTGTAGGGTAAGAAAAAGGCAATGTCAGCCAGAATGGTTATTCATAGGGTTTATAATATTAATCTCTGGGTTTAATATAAAGTCCTTAGGTTTATAATCATGGTCAAGCATGATCTAACTTTACATTGGGACAAAAGGTTTTCTCAATATGAAAATCAACCATGGTCAAACATTGCATTGTGACAAATATTGTCTCAATATGAAAATAAATCATGCTTAACAATGGTCCAAAGTTGCACTATGACAAAGACTATCTCAATATGAAAATCAACCATGGTCAACCACTATCAACCATAATCAACCATCATCAATCATGGTGAACGATAGTTCAATGTCACATTGTGAGAAAGATTATCTCAGTATAAAAATGAACCACAGACAACCATGGTCAACCATGGTCCTACATCACATTGTGAGAAAGATTGTCTCAGTATTAAAGTCAACCATGGTAAAGCATGTTCAACCATGTTTATTCTAGGGTTTATAGTATTAATGTTAGGGTTTATATACGTAGGGTTTATAATATTAATCCCTTGGGTTTAATATTATTCCATTCATTTTATGATCTCTTAGGTCTTTAACCATGGTCAACCATTGTCAACCATCATCAACGATGGTCAATCATGGTGAGACATGGTTCAATGTCACATTGTGACAAAGATTGTCTCAATATGAAAATTAACCATGGTCAACCATGGACCGATGTCACATTGTGAGAAAGATTGTCTCAATATGAAAGTAAAGCATGGTAAAGCATGGTCAACCATATATATTTTATGTTTTATAGTATTTATCTAAGGGTTTATATACCTAAGGTTTATAATATTAATCACTTGGGTCTAATATTATTCCCTTTGGTTTATAATCCCTTGGGCTTTAGTATTAATCCATTCGGTTTATTATTCCGTTGGGTTTATAATATCAATTTGTTGAATTTATTAATTTAAGGGTTTATATTCCAAGTTTGTGATATTATTCATAGAGTTTACAATATTAATCCTTCGGTTTAATATAAATATCTTGGGTTTATAATCGTGGTCAACCATGATCAGCCATCTTCGAATGTCACATTATGACAAAGTTTTTCTCAATATGAATGTAAATCATGGTCTAACATTGCATTCTGATTAGGATTGTCTTGATATGAAAATCAATGATGGTCAACAATGGCCAAGTTTCGCATTGGGAGAAAGATTTTCTCAACATGAAAATGAACGATCTTTAACCATGGTCAAGCTTGTTTATTTTAGGGTTTATAATATTTGTAATAAAGTATACCTTGGGTTTATAATCTCAATCCCTTAGGTTTAATATCATTCCATTGGGTTTATAATACCTTGGGTTTTTATAATTAATCCTTTGGGTTTGTAATATCGATGTCTTGGGTTTATTAATTTGAATATTCATATTCATAGCATATGATATTACTCATAGGTTTTATAATATTAATACCTAGGTTTAATATAAATTCCTTAGGTTTATAATCATGGTCAAGCACGATCAACCATAGTCCAACATCATTGGGAAAAATATTTTCTCAATATGAAAATCAACAATGGTCAAATGTCACATTGTGATGAATATTGTATCAATATGAAAATCAATCAAGCCCAACCATGGTCCAACATCACATTATGACAAATATTATCTCAATATGGAAACCAACCATGGTTAACCATTGTCAACCATCACCAACCATCGTCAATGATTTTTCAATGTCACATTGTGACAAAGATTGTCTCAATATGAAAATAAACCATGGAAAACCATGGTCAACCATGGTACAACATCACATTTTATGTAAATCATGATAAACCATGTTTATTTTAATGTTTATAGTATTTATGTTAGGGTTTATATACATAGGGTTTATAATATTAATCCCTTGGGTTTAATATTATTCCTTTCATTTTATAATCCCTTGGGTCTTTAACCATGGTCAACCACTGTCAACCATCATCAACCATAGTCCAATGTCACATTATGACAATGATTGTCTCAATATGAAAATCAACCATGGTAAAGCATGCTCGACCGCATTTATTTTATGGGTTATAGTATTTATGTAATGGTTTATATACCTAAGGTTTATAATATTAATCCCTTGGGTTTAAGATTATTGCCTTTGGTTTATAATCCCTTGGGTCATTAGTATTAATTCATTTGGTCTGTTATTCCCTTGGGTTTATAATATCAATATGTTGCATTTATTAATCTAAAGGTTCATATTCTTACAATGTGATATTATTATTAGGGTTTACAATATTAATCCTTGGGTTTAATATAAATCTCTTGGTTTTATAATCATGGTCAAGCATTGTCAACCATCATCGAATGTCACATTATGACATGGGTGGGATTACTTGCAAATATTTTCTTAATATGAAAATAAATGATGGTTGAACATTGCATTATGACAAATATGGTCTCAATATGAAAAATAATGATGGTCAACCATGATCCAGCTCCGCATTGTGATAAATATTGTCTCAATATGAAAATTAACCGTGGTCAACGATGGTCAGGCTTGTTTATTTTACGGTTTATAATATTTGTCATAAGGTTTATATACCTTGGGTTTAATATTATTTTGTTGAGTTTATAATAACTTGGGGTTTAATAATTAATCCATTTGGCTTCTAATATCAATTTTGTTGGGTTTGTTAATCTTAATATCCATATTCCTAGGATATAATATTATTTGTCAGGTTTAAAATATTAATCTTAGGGTTTAATATAAATCCATTGGGTTTACAACAATGGTCAGCAATGGTTCAATGTCACATTGGGACAAAAATTGCCTCAATATGAAAATAAAGCATGGTCAACCATGTCCCAATGTCTCAATGTGATGAAGATGGTCTCAATATGAAAATCAACTAAGGCCAACCATGGTCAACCATTATGACAAA
Source organism: Pinus taeda (assembly GCA_000404065.3). Classification (NCBI taxonomy): domain Eukaryota; kingdom Viridiplantae; phylum Streptophyta; class Pinopsida; order Pinales; family Pinaceae; genus Pinus; species Pinus taeda. The sequence goes on from APFE030712646.1 coordinate 200,953, forward strand.
AAAATTCTCAACATGAAAATCAACCATGGTTAACCATTGTCAAACATCGTCAACCATGTTCAATCATCATGAATCATGGTCCAATGTCACATTGCTGCAAAAGTTGTCTCAATATGAAAATAAATCATGGTCAGCTATGTTCTGATGTCACATTGTGACAAATATTGTCTCAATATGAAAGTCAACCATGGTCAACCATGTTTATTTTAGAGTTTATGGTATTTATCTTAGGGTTTATATACCTACAATTTAAAATATTAAAAATTTGGGTTTAATATTATTCCCTTCATTTTACAATCCCTTGGTTTTTCAGTATTAATCTATATGGTTTATTATTCCCTTGGGTTTATAATATGAATCGGTCGGATTTATTAATCTAAGGGCTCATATTCCTAGGGTGTAATATTATTGATAATGCTTATAATATTAATCCTTGGGTTTAATATGCATCCATTGGATTTGTAATCATGGTCAACCATGGTCAACCTTTGTCAAGCATTGTCAACCATTATCCAATGTCACATTGTGACATAGACTATCTCAATATGAAAATCAACCATGGACAGGCATGATCAACCATGGTCTGACGTCACGTTGTGACAAAGACTGTCTCAATATGAAAATCAATCATTGTAAAAGATGGTCAACCATGTTTATTTTGGGGTTTATAGTATTTTTCATAGGGTTTATATACCTAGGGTTTACAATATTAAGACCTTGGGTTTAATATTACTCACTTTGGTTTATAATCCCTTGGGTTTTTAGTATTAACCCCTTAGGTTTATAATATCAATTTATTGGGTTTATTAATGTAAGGATTCATATTCCTAGGGTATAATATTACTCATATGTTATATAATTTTAATTCTGGTATTTTATATAAATCCCTAGGATTTATAATCATGGTAAAACTTGGTCCAATGTCATATTATGACAAACATTGTGTTAATATGAAAATCAGCAATGATAAACCATGATCAACCATGTTTATTTTAGGGTTTGTAGTGTTTATCTAAGGGATTATATACTTAGGGTTTATAACATTAATCCCATGGGTCATGGTCCAACATTACATTGTGGCAAATATTTTCTCAATATGAAAATCAACCATGGTCTAATGTCGCATTGTGACAAATATTTTCTTGACATGAAAACCAATCATGCTCAATTATGGTCAACCATGGTCCAACATCGCATTGTGAAAAAAATTATCTCAATATGAAAATGAAGCATGGTAAACCATGATCAACCACGTTTATTTTAGGGTTTATAATATTTGTCTTAGGGTTTATCTACATTCAGTTTATAATAGTAATCTCTTAGGTTTAACATTATTCGCTTAAGTTTTTAGTATTAATAGTTTGGATTTAACAATAAAAATAACTATATTCATTAATAATAATAATCATAATAATACAAGTTATTTAGTAATAAAAATAATTAATTATAATAAAATATTAATGTTTTTTTATAATAGTTATAAAAATTTATTTTATTTTATATATATATGAATATTAACATTATATAATTATCAACAATGAATGTTTATTGACATTTTTCAACCACATTTATATCATAGTTGTGCATGTGATTAGTATATGGCTTCAACGTATATCAACCATATTTATTAATGTAATTGTGCTAAATACATTTTATATTTTATAAATTTTAAAACAATTTTATATTTATTTTAATTTTTTAAATTAATAATATTATTTTTTAAGATCGAAGGGTTTAATAAAAGTTTATTTGTTTATATATACTTATGAAACTAAACTTACATTTACTTTTAAAAGATATGTTACTTAATATTATAATATGTAATATTTAATATTATATTTTCTTATATTAGCGGATCTTTTTAGGTAAGTGTGTGATTTTTAACGTTAAAAAACAAATGCCTTGAAAGTTAAGTCTAATAAGATTATTTATGATATTTTAATATATAACAATAATAATTGGGAAGAAGTTCTTTCATAGAAATATCTTCCAATTAATATTCACCACAATCTCAATTGTAATAAAAAAATTTGAGAAAACCTATAAAATTAAAGTTGGAAAGCTTATCATGGGCATGCCAACAATTCTAAATTAGTATAATTTAACGCCTCTTTCACACTCCCATTGCTACTTCTATTTTATGTGTGTGCAATGTTTAGGGATGTGGTATCTCTATGGAGTCATGGAAAAATATAGAGAAATTTCAAAATAAAAAAATATTAATTGTTATGTTAACATTAATGGGATATATCTTATCTTATTCTTTTCATAGGGATATCTAAAATTTACAACATAATTATAACTAGGTACCTATTGTATAGGAGTACGCTAAACAACATGAAAGACTAGAAACTTCTTAAAATTGCTTAACAATTAATCCGCAAAAAACATTTTATTAATTGAAGATGGCATAATGATTCTTTTTACTATAATCATGAGATCATTTTACAAATTTGGGATAATATTAATAATTTAAAAGAGAAAGTGCAATGTTATAAAGAGTGAGAGTGAAAAACAAAATAAATATATTGGAAAGACATTTTCATGTATGCTATAAAAGATTAAAAGTTCCTATTTGTTCTTATGACTCTGGAAAATAAAATTAACCCTCTTAAAATATTAAATAATTTTCATGAACACTATAAATAGAATGTACAATGGTCAGATCATAGAAAGCCTTGGAATAAAAGGGTTTATCATCTTTGTAATACAAAAAAGGTTTGAAGATGAAAAACGTTTTCAAATTAATCAACCAACTTTCATATCCTTTTAACCTAAAAAACTATTCTAATAATTTTTAAAAACTTTTTAACTGATTTCTAGCACATATATAAAATTGTAAATTATTCAAAAATTGTGAACGTTCTTAAAGTCTAGTGGATGAATTTAGTCTCACTAGACCGAAATCATCACCATAATCATATTGTTTATTAATCTAATAACAACTTTAAAGAATAATTAATACCTTTAATTTTTAACGAGATCACTTAATTTTCAGTCTGAATTTAAATAATTTACAAATGCACTTTCTTTTGAGTAGGAAAAAACAAACAGAATACTTACAAAGTATAATATCAATTATTTAATATTAATATGTAATTGTAAATTAAAAAAAAAATCATTTTTACTTAAAAATATAATTATTAAAATTGAATTCTAAACATTGTAGAAAAATCATAGTTATTTTTGCATATGAATACACTTTAAATATAACTATTAAAAGAAATTAAATATAATATAATGCACTTTATTCATAAAAATATATACATATTTCAATCATTTTGATGTAATTCATTACAAATAAAAAATTATTTTCCATAAAAAAATAAATAATTATATGCGAAATCAAATTTTTATTGATGGCAGCCCCCTCTAATAGTTAGCCGAATTTTTTCTAAGACCTTTGTTCTTTTTAGACGTCACCTATAAAAATAAAAACTCTTTCATCTCTTCTCATGTCCATGCATACCATTTTTATACCTCCTTAGTAATTCATTTTTAGAGTGATTCCCATTTAGCTTTCAATGATGAACATCATTTTATTTACTCACATAAATATGAACTTTTCCTTAAAAATTAGAATGATTTTGAATTCCTTAATCCTTCTATTATACTGGTGCGATTTTCGTAGCTATATCATTGGGCTCCTTTATCAAATTAAACTCTCTTTAATGCTCACACTATTCCCAATTTATCAATGATCTTCCTCTTTTCTTATGAATTGAACAAACTCAAAAGAACTAGCTAGAGGATTTTCATAAGTTTCGATATTGTGGGTCCCTAGTAGAACCAAACAAAGTTCGACTTTGAATATGAATTCAGAGGTCAAACCATTCCTCCTCCTTAAGGGTTCCTTACACACCCACGATTCGACCAAGCCTGACTATAATTTGCTCCACGTTGATCGAATGTGATGCATCCACTGACTTAAAGTAGGGGGTCATTGACAACGAATGAAATGGAAAAGTGAAGCAGAGATTGCTCTTCTCAATATTCTAAATGACTAAATAGGTTAAATTGTAAACATCAATAACAAATAATTGAAGTAAAACTAGACACCTATGGAGTATAACTCAAGTAAGACTAAACTGCTTATGGCACCTAGCAGATAAGAAATAAATTAAGATGACACCTAACCAATAACCAACTAACAGTGAGATTAATATCTCAACATCCCCTCCTAATCTCAAATGTTGCATTTAGTGACACTTACAATTCCAAGTTATTTTCATTGAAATTCAAATACATTCTTGCCCAATGGCTTTGTGAAAATGATTTCTAGTTGATCTTTTGAACCACAGAAAGAAAGTATTATGTCCCCATCATTGACAAGCTCATGGATGAAATGAAAATGAGTGTCAATGTGCTTTCTCTTTTTGTGGAAAACATTATTTTTTGATAAGGAAATAGCATAATTGTTATCATAGTAGATTGGAGTGGGCTCCTTCTGAATATCTGAAATATCTTTCAATAATCTTCTTAACCATAGAGCTTGACAAGTTGCTGAATCTGCTGCTACATATTCTGCTTATGTAGAAGATATTGAAATGATTGACTGTTTCATGGATGCCCATGAAATCAGATTGGTTCCAAGATGGAAAGCATACCTTGAGGTTCTTTTGCAATCATTTAAACTCCCTACATAATTACTGTCTGTATAACATGAAAGTGAACAATTTTTAGAATGTTTATAAAATAAACCATAATCTATTGTCCCAGCAATATACCTTAAGATCCTTTTTGCATTGTTCCAATGAGAAATCTTAGGTGACTACATAAACCTAGTGACAAAACTTGTTGCAAACATAATATCAAGTCTAGTTGAGGTGAGATATAAAAAGCTACCAACTAGGCTTTTATATAGTGTGGAATCGACATGTGGTGCCACATCTTCTTTGCTCAGTTTTGTGCCTTGACGAATTGGTGTATCTACAAGTTTGCAATTGGTCATTCTAAACTTTTTGATGATATCACTGCCATATTTTTGTTGATGGACAAAAATTCCATTAGCATATTGGTGAATTTCAATGCCTAAGAAGTATTTCATGACTCCTAGATCTATCATATCAAACTTGTTTTGCATCAGTGCTTTGAAATATTTTAACATCATATTTCTTGTATAAAGAAGATCATCTACATAAAGGCATGCAATCATAATTTTACCTTCATGAATTTTGGTATACAAAGTTGGCACATGATTGCTTCTGAAAAAACCAATTTTGATGAGATAGGTGTCAATGTGACTATACCAAGCCCTTGGAGCTTGTTTCAAAGCATACAAGGCTTTCTTCAATTTATATACCTTATATTGTTGTCCTGGAACTTCAAAACTAGGAGGCTAATCTACGTAAACTTCTTCCTGCAATATACCATTTAGGAAAGCATATTTTACATCAAGCTAATAGACTTTCCATTTGTGTTGAGTTGTTGTGGACAAAATAGTTCTGATAGTGTTTAAGCTTACTAGTGGAGCAAAGGTTTCACCATAGTCAACACCAAACTATTCTGAGAATCCTATGGCAACCATCCATGCCTTATGTTTCTCAATTTCTCCTTTTTCATTCAGCTTGGTCATATATACCCATTTTACACCAATTATGGTTTTGTCTCTTGGAAGATTAGCTAATTCCCAAGTCTGTTTCTTTTCTATTGCAGTAATTTCTTGGTTCATTGCTTCTACCCAATGCTTTTCTTTAACTTCTTCTTCAAAATGAGTTGGTTGAGATGAAAGAAACACAAACATATTATGCTCGTCAAATTCATGCTCCTGGTCATATATTTCTCTAATGATTCTTGTTTTTTGATTATCTTCTGAAGATGTTGAATCATTAGTGGATTCACTACTTGAAGATGTACCATTTTCAGAATGGTATGGCTCTTATTCAACCTGCAATATTGGTTCCTGTGGTGGATAAAAAGACTGACTTGAAGCTTCATCAACTTCATCAGACCAAGATTTATTTTCAAAAAAATTTACATCTTTTCTTAAAACATACTTCTTTGTAACTAGATTATAAAGTTTGTAGGCTTTTAACTATTCACTTTAGGCTATGAAAATACATTTTTCACTCCTATCACCAAGCTTCTTTCTTAGCTTCTCAGGAACATGTGAAAAAGCTACTGATCCAAAAATTCTAAGTGAGATACATTTACGTTTCTACCATTCCATGCTTCTTGAGGTACTATATCTTGGAGATTTGTTGTTGGGGATCTATTGAGAACATACACTGCTATCGAAACTGCTTCAGCCCAATAATTGTTTGACAACTTCTTCTCACAATGCATACATCTGGCCATGTTCATGATTGATTTATTTTTCCTTTTTGCTACTCCATTCTGTTGTGGAGTATATCTTGTTGTGTTCTGCATTATGATTCCTTACTATTGACAAAATGCTTTGAAGTGATTAAGTTGTACTCTCCTCCTTTGTCGGATCTGAGTACTTTCAAAGGCTTTCCACTCTGCTTTTCTGCTTCTACATTGAATTCTTTAAAACTTGAGAATGTATCTGATTTGTTTTTCTGAAAATACACCCATGTCTTCCTGCTATAATCATCAATGAATGTTAGAAAATAAATACTACCACCAATAGACTGTGTTTATATTGGACCGCATATATTTGTATAGACAAGCTCTAAAGGCTCTTTTGCTCTAGAGGAAGATGTGGGAAAGTTGTCTCTTTTATGCTTGGACAAAACACAAATTTCACAATTACAATATTTCTCATTCATAGTAGGGAGACCAATGACTATTGATGGTTTCTGAAGCTAACTTAGACTTTTGAATGGTATGTGGCCATATCCAGAATGCAATAGTTGAGACTCATCTATTCTCGACACATTGTGCACAAAAGATTGTGAAAGATTTCGACTTCTAAGAGTCAAAGGAAACATCCTATTCTTGGTTTTTTCAACCTTAGCTATCAGTCTTCTATTGGGCGGTTTGTTATAGATATAACATGTGTTCCCTTGACATATTACATCATAACCATGTTCCATCAGTTGTCCTACACTAATGAGGCTATGCTTCAGATTTGGAACATAATAAACATTAGGAATGTATTTTTGCTGATTCTATTTAGTAAGAATAGGAACAATACCTTTTCCTTCAGCTTTAATGCAAGAATGATGTCCAAGAGTAATTTCTAATGTTATGGAAGCATCAAGATAAGAACGCAGATTTTTGTTACCTATCATATGATTGCTACAACCACTATCCAGCAACCAAAGATCCTTGTTGTGAGCGTCTTCAGAAAGACTACATGAAAGAAACATTGTTTCAGTGGATTCTCCTTCATTGTTGGAGAGATGGACATTGCCTATATGCTGATCTGACTGTTTTTTTTGCATTCATTTTCATAATGCCCAAATTTGTTGCATTAATAACACTGGATATTATATTTTCTTGAAGGTCTGCTTCTTTGAGTTTGATTTTGCGGAGGTCTCCACTGCTCTGCTGCATGAGGATGTTTTGATTTGCCTCTGCTTCAACCTCTGCCTCACTTGTTTCTGCCTCTATATCCTCTGCCTCTGCCTCTACCAAAAGAGAGTTGTGCTTTGAAAGCTTGTTCCATGGAATCTTCTGTCAAGTTGAGTCTTGTTTCGTATGCTAGATGCGATCCAGTCAACTGTTCTACTGAGAAAATTGCAAGATCTTTGGATTCCAAAATGGCTGTTACAACCATATCATATTTCTTACACAGACTTCGAAGGAATTTCTGAACAATTTTCTCATTTGAAATGGTTTCACCAATGAGCTTGATTTGATTGACTATTCCTGCAACTCTTGCCATGAATAGATCCACATTTTTTGTGTCAGTCATCTTTAGGGTTTCGAACTGTGATCTCAATGTCTATAATTTCAATGTCTTCACTGTATCATTACCTTGATACGCAACTTTCAAGATTTCCCAAGCTTCATGTGTTGTGGATGCGCCTATTATCTTGTCGAAAATAGAGTAATCGACTAAGTTTTGAACCCAACATTGGCTATGTGTTCTTTCTTTTTGAGTTCATTTGCTGCATTCTTCTGATTATTAGTCATGGTCACCCATGCTTCTTGAGTCGACTCTACATATGCAATCTAAAGTGTATTCCAACACTCTTGAGCTTGCACAAACATCCTCATTCTCAAAAGCCAAAACTCATAATTTTTTCCGGTCTATGGAAAAACACTAAACAAAGCCATTTCTTGAATGAAAAATATGTGCCTTTTATTTTAAATCTCCTTTAAAAATACTTTTTCTTTCCAAGCTTTTATAAAGAAAAAACTTTAAAAAGAACTATAAACTCTATACTCCTTTTTTCTTTCAAGTTTTTTATTTAAAAAAACTTTAAAAAAAATAACAAACCCTTTGAATATAAGTTCTATTCAAAAAAATATTTTTCAACTCCTGCGTACCTCATAATCTCATAAGGCATATCATAAGATTTTTTTATTTTTTTTAATCCAAATGAATACATGAACGGATGAAACAAAATACCTCATTGACGTCGTTAAACTAAAAAACTTGAACCTGGTTTGACTTTTGCTAACGCGGTGAAAATAATGGGTAGGTAGCGTGCTAAAGCTTCCCATAACGGTGAAGGGTGGTGTTCTAAAGCCATTGTCACGTCTGAAGGCGAGCGTTACAGTACTAACGCACTGTTCATCAATAGGACAGAGCATTAAATCGAAATCGATGCAAGGAAAGCTCGATTAACGCACTTTCTCCTCCGAATGCTTAGCGTTAGTGGTGTTACTCATGCACTGTTTTAACGGAGGGAGAGTGTTAATCTCCTCAAAAAAAATCTTCAATCTGTTTCTGGCTTCTTGGTTTTCTTGCTGCTTCTCTGGAGACTTCTTCAAACTTATGCTGCTCTCTGAAAGAGACTTACTCTTTCTCTTCACTCAAATTGTTGCTCTCTCACAGAGTCTTATGCAAACTCATCTCTCTGTTGCTCTCAAGGAGTCTTACACAGGCTGAGCTCTGATACCCTTACAAAAGAATAAAACTGAAAAGTAGCGCAGAGATTCTTCTTTTCAATATTATGAATGACTGAATAAGCTACATTATAAACATCAATAATAAATAACTAAAGTAAAAATAAACACTTATAGAGTAGAACTCAAATAAAACTAAACTGCTTATAACACCTAGCAGACAAGAAATCAATTAACATTACACCTAACCAACAGTTAACTAACAGTCATAACTCTTTGGAAATGCATTGATCATCATTCAAATCCTGAATCCTTGAATATTGACCATATTTACTTGAACGGAGGTCGTCTTCAATACGTAAGCCATAATGTATCGACGAGTTGACAAGACTCACAGCGGTCAAGATCCTTTGTAATCACTTAATTCGAGGCTTCTTCCCTTGAGATAATTCACCATTCATTTCGTTAAATGTATGTTGGTCCAATTCTAATGGTGACTCTAACTAGATTCCTCAATCCTTCTTCAAATCTGGTATCTCTCAACAATTCTTTTATCCATCATTGAATCGCTCACTTTGACTGTAGGTGCCATCATAATTCGGCCCTCGGGACTTTTGTGCTTCGCTAAATCGATGAGAGCTCCAAAGATGCTCCGTTGTACATTTATCAATGGAGAAAGCTCTCAAGAATCCCCCTTTGGTCCACCCCTTCTAAATTTATTGCTTACTGGCTATCATGATCCATTTTATTAATCGCATTCTTACGCTGTGCTTCAAGTTTGAACCACCAATACACGCGTAGCATCGTACCATTCCAACAGCTTGGTTGTTATTCCTCTATGGAATTAACACTGCTCAATGATGAATGAAATCATAAAGATGTTTGGACGAGACAAAGGGAAACATATACGCGAGCAATAGCTTCCTATTAAGAAAAAAATTAAAAGTGAAAGCTAAACCATATACACACACATTCCCTCATTCATATTTGGTCACTTATCCTATGTAATTTGCAAGACCATCACATGGTTTCATCGCTCATTATTAACCAATCAAACAAATAAATTGTCCTTATGCAGAGAGATTACCCAGTGCTATGGAGAGAAATTTAAAACACCATACGCATTTATTAACTGAAAATTATATACATAAAGTCTTACAGAACTCCTTCCAGATTTTCTCTTGAAATTCACTTAGGAATTTCTTCCTCCCCAAATTCATGAATCCTCAAACTATGGGAGACCTCTCTACCTACACTATCACACACTTATAATTACATATACAAAACATTTGGCTGGAAAAAGATTTCAACAAAAACATTAAAATGGGAATTATGTCCAATAATTTAAAACTTGGAAATTCTTATCCCTACACTTGTTGCATATACAAAGCCCCACTTGGTATATCACTAAAACAAATTAACAACTCTCAAAATAATTACAGCCGGACACATGGAAAATTTTGTACAAAAAATAAAATTCTTCTTCTATAATTTACATGGTCGCCTTGGGGTCATAAATAAAATGATTTTCTTGGGGTGGTGCTCCTACATCAACTCCTTATGTAGGAAATTTTTTACCTCCATGTCAAATGCCTTCAATATGTGAGACCCACTAGGGTCCCAAACTTTATGTTGCAATTGCCCACTTTGCTTGTTGTCTTGTTGTTGCATTGAGTTCTCGTGGATCCCATACCTTATTTTATAACTACCCATATGCTTGATCATGGTGCTTCGTGATGTTACTCCAATCCTAAATTCAATATACCAAGATCCCAAGTTTCTTTTTGTTGTGCTCCAATTGTTTTTCTAAGACAACCTTGTACAATTAGCTTGATTTTGGTTGTCTTTCTCCTTCCATGAACCCATATTTTGTTTTGCAGTTGCCTCAACTTCGCCATATTGTTGCAGTCCTTTCCAATCAGCCAAGTGTTGAAAATAATTATTATTTTCTCATCACTCTACCATTCCCCATGTACCTCCTCCATCAACATCATGATTCTCTCAACCTCCATGTCTGGTCTACACTCTTGCTGGTACATGTTGTTTACATAATCAATCCCATTATTGTTTGCAATATCTCAATCTTCACCTCATCATATGACTTCCATTTATTTTCATCCTTATTGTTGCAAATAAAATATAGAGTTCCAAATGGAAGAAAACTTTCTATCACTATTTGCTACCTTGTACTCCTTGATTGCAAATGAAATATTTTTTATTGAGACACACTAATCTCGTTTTTTTCTCCTCTCCTTCTTCTCTTGAAAAAATTTGTTGTTCTTTTCTTGCAAACATGCCTTCAACAATATGCTTATCAGCACCATAGAACTCTAATGCTCTGACCATTTTAGCTTCCCTCAATTGTTTGGCTACACTTTTTATGCATTTTCCTTCAATTCTGGGATCTTTTGGCGAATCGTCTAAATGCATCAACTCTTATTCATACCATGGCAGGAATAGTAGATGTCACCTGTTTTCCATATTCCTTGCAGGTGTCTTCATGTTCCATCTCTTCATTCACACTCTTCTTCGTAACATTCTTTTGACATCATTCTTCACCATTTGTGTGGCTATAAGTCAACTTCATAACTCCTCTCTGTGTCTCTCCACAACATTATTTTGGACCTCCTATCCATGTCATTCACCTAAAAAGTTCACACATGAATTTTTGACATGAAGCTTTCCTTCCTCTTTTATTGTTAGCATTCCTTCCCTTGGTGCATAGGCCTTCCTCTCCTCTTTCATTCTAACGAAACATTGATTATGTCCTTCTACTTTCTCATGGATAATAAGTACCATGCCCACTCTTGGAAATTTCTTGGAGGTCATTCCTCCTTGTCTATCCTCACCGGAAAACTTTATCTCTCCTCACTTCTGCCTATGAGAAGCTACTTCATTTTGCCTTGAATATTTTCCACCATTTACTATGTTAATTTTTCATCATTGGAACAATTTAGTACTCCCATTACCTCTGTTTCCACTCCCCTCTCCTGCAAGACTTGTATTTACATGAAATTCGCCAATATTAAAAACAAAAGGCCTTGTAGCTTTACTTGGTGCTTTGGTCATCCAATCATTTGTCAGCTTCCCCTGTTGATTTCCATCATCATATTTTTGTTCCTTCTATTGTTCTAGACTTTCCATGCAGTCCATGATACCTCCAAGAAGTCTCTCTTCATCCTCTTTTCTAAGGATGTCTCTTCCATCCACAATATTCGTAAAATAAATTGGTGGCTTTCATTCATCATCATGCTTATGGCCATGACAAGGAAAAAATATGTTAGTTTTAAAAATATTAGGTCCTCAAGCCTCTACTAGGGCTCCTTGCATCACTTGCTAGTTTGGAATTCTCCCACAGTCAATGAGACTTTCCAATATTCTCCTTTCCTTATATACAAGGAGTGATATCCCTTCTACTTCTTATTTGGGCTCAGCTGGTCTAAGATTCTCTTCCTCCATCCAGGATTTTATTAAAGGCCTCATCCTCTACTTCCCTATCTCTATGGATTTTGGGGATATCATTTTATAACTATTTATTTAACAAATAACTTGAACCTCCTCCTTAGGTTCTATCTATAGTTGCTTTCCTTGCTCTATAGTAGCCACACTAGCACATTAAGTTGGGGGTGCAACTCAATCATCTCCTTTCCAAACTCTTCATCACTAAGCCTCCTTAGGCCATTTTTCTTGGCATCTTTCTCACCTTTGCTATGGATTTTACTCGACCCTTAATCACGACCAAGAAGGGTCACCTTCTTCTTCTTCTTCTATATGAGCTTCTCCATGCTATATGAGCTTCTCCATGCCCATCCGTGAGTTGTGACTTATCATTGTAACAAGGATCACCCTACTTATTACTTAACACCTCACCTCCTCCTAGATATTGGTGTTCTCCTTTGGTCCCCTCCAGTGAAATATCTTGAGTAATATCTCACTTGAGTAATATCTCGCTCCTTGGAGGTTTTTGTACCCTCTGATCACCTCCTGAGAACTCCACTTGTTCTCTGCCCTTGAGGATCCCCTGCCTCTTCACTCTTCAACTACAACTACGATATGCTACAATCTTCTTGTTCTATGTTTCTTTCTGCCGCAATCCTAAGGATGCTACTAGTTCCCATCACAAATATCATCACATAAATGTTGCTACCAAATTCCTTATCAAATAAATTCCAAAGACCAGATTTACCTCCTTAACATTGGAGTTTTCTCCTCTTCTCTGAATGTATTGTGCTCCCAACTCTTCTTTAACAACTCCTCTTCAACTCACTATGTTTCTTTGTCTCCTTTGGATGCAAATTCCTCCAAAGTCTCTACCAAGGGCCTCCTCACTATCTTAGTCCATTCATTTCCCTTGCTTTTATAAAACAAAGTGTCATTAGTTATAAACAATAATTTCTGTACCTCTTGGGTTCTGCTCCAAATCTCCACTAGATTCTCTTTTCTCTTGTCATTGGTAATTTTTTATTCTCTAGCTATGATATCTCTTTCAATGCTTTGATACCACTTGATGGCATGCCCCTCCGGTGGTATCTTGAATCTATTCTAGGACCTTTGTTCTTTTTGGACCTCACCTACAAAAATAAAAACTCTTTCGGTTCTTCTCATATCCACACGTCCCTTTTCTACAACTCATCAATAATTCATTTTTTGAGCAATTCCAACTTATCTTCCAATGATGAACACCTTCCTTTTTAGTCGTACAAATCAGATTCAACCTCTCCTTACAAATTGGAACGATTCCAACTACTTTAATCCTTCATTTATATTGGTGATATTTCCCCAGTTATATAGGTGGGATCCTTTATCAAATTTAAATCTCTTTTACATTCACTCTATTCCCAATTTATCAATGATCCTCCCCTTTTCTTATGAATTGAATAAACTGAGAAGATGTGGCTGGAGGCTTTTCATAAGTTTCAATATTGTAAGTCCTTGCCGGAACCAAATGGAGATTGACTCTAACTATGAAGTCAAAAGTCAGACCACTCCTTCTCTGTAAGGGTTCCTCAGACACCAAAGACTCCACCAAGCCCAACTATAGTCAGCTCCACTTTGACCAAATGTGATGGGTCTACCAACCTAAAATGGGGGGTCATACCTCTTTAGAAATCCATTGATCATTAATCAAAGCCCAACACCTTTGAGTAATGACAATGTTGAATTGAATGGAAGTGGACTTCAATATTTTGAGCCATAATGAATCAACAAGCTAACAAAAATCACAGCGGTTAGGATGCTTTGTAATGACTTAATGTTAGGGTGCTTCCCTTGAGATAATTTGCCATTCATTTCATGAAACATCTGCTAGTCCCATTCCAATGGGGATTCTAATTGAAGTCGTCAACCCTTCTACAAATTGAGTATCACCTAATGAACTTTTTATCCATCATTGAGTTGCTCACTTGACTACAGGTTCCATGATAATTTGGTCATCGAGAGTCTTGTGCCTTGATAAATAGATGATAGTTCTAAACACACTATGCTGCACATTTATCAATGGGGAAATCTCTCAATGATACCCCTTTGGTCCACCCCTTCTAAATTTATTCCTTGTTGGCCACCTTGCCCCCTTTTCTTAATCACATACTCATATTGTGCTTCAATTTTGAACCACCAATACATGCATAACATCATACCATTCCAACAACTTTGACAGTTGTTCCCTTAGGGAAGCACTGCTCCTTCATGAACGAAATCATATAGGCATTTGGATAAGACAAAAGGCACCATACATGCAACCAATCGCTTCTTGCTAAGACAAAAATTAAAAGTTAAGACTAAACCATATACACACAAATTACCTCATTCATTTTTGGTTGCTTATCATATGTAATTGTCGAGACCATCATAGGGATTTCTTGCTAATTATTAACCAAACAAACAAATAAAGTGTGCCCTGCAGAGACCCTACATAGAGAAAGATTACCCATTGATACAAAAATATATTTAAAACACCATATTCATTGTTCAAATGAAAATTATATACATAAAGACTTACAGAACTCCTTCCAGATTCTCTCTCGAAATGCACTTGGGATTTTCTTCCTCTCAAATTCATTAATCCTCAAATTTTTGGAGACATCTCTACCTACACTATCACACACAAATAATTACATATAAAAAAGACTTGGATGGAAAATATCACAACAAAAACATTAAAATGGGACATATCTCGAGTAGTTTAAAAATTCCAAATTTCTATCCCTATATCTATTGCATCTACAAAGCCCGACTTGGCCTATCCCTAAAATAAACTAACAACTAAGTAGAATTACAGTGAGACACTTGGAAAATTAATAACCTATAGTTCTAATTTGTATACAAAATAAAATCATTGTTATAGAATTTACATGCCCTCCTTGGGTCTTAAACAAAATGATTTGCCTAAGTGATGCTCCTCAATCATTTATTTAAATAATTAAAATTAAATAAATTAATATAATATTATATGTTTATTTTTGAAATATAATTTAAATTTCTATATTATTCACATAAACTTAATGAATTATATGAATTTGAAGATAACTTGATAGTATATTCAATTACAATTTCAACCCTGAAAACTAATTCTATATTAATATAACTACATTAATAAATGTTGTTGATATATCTTAAGTGTATGGTTAACATTTTTTAACTTTTTGATTTTACAATTCTATGTAAAACATTATGGAGGATTACCCTCTTATACTATTTTCTATTTGTTTGTATAATAAAAATAGTGATAAATAATAGTAAAAAATACCTAGCTATATATTTATCATTTAATATTTCAATCTATGAACTAATTGTAAAAAAATTACTTCATTAAATTAAAATAAATAAATGTAAGATTAAAAAAATATGTACATTATCAGAAAGAATGTGTAACATGTATAGACTCTTTAAATAACAAAATAAAATGAAAAACTAATAAAAGACTATTACGATACATATTTAACGTAAATGTTAATCCATGCACTCGGAAAATTTTGAAATATTATAGCACATTTATGTTTATGGACTTTTGTTTGACCTGCTCGTTAAATAACCACATGGTGACTATAGTTTAAACATTTGAGACTAGGCTTACCAACCGAGGTCCTGATTTTTATAGTTAACTCTGGTTAAGGTGATTCTATAGGGGTTAAGGCTACGCAGGTTGAAAGGTGGAAACCAACTGGCGGTACATCTTGCTAGCTACTTCGCTTCGTGATTCTTCTATGCTCTGAATGGCTAGCACCATGCGTTGTTCGGACTGTCGATCTCATGGCTTGTCATCCAACGATGTGGAGGGTTTAGCAGTTGGTTAGGGTAACCATCAGATTTTGTTTCGCCTCCCATCTATAATTTTGGTTTTTGCCGCGGGGAGGTTTTAACTCTACCAACCTTGTTCTCAGTTTTTCCTGTCTCTGCAACTCTTATGCCATTCAAACGGTGTTTCCTATTGCGTACTTCCTCGCAGACTTGTAATTGTGCTTCTTCCTTTGTCGAAAAGATGGATTTCTTTCCTCGCTTTCTGCAACCAGGTAGAGGCTCGGCTCTTCTGCCAGACTGGAATTAAGGTGACACAGGTGCTTTGCCTTGTATTTAAGCTTACATTTTCTACTTATATCAATTTAATCTGATACAACAACCCTACTTGTCTTAGTTGCAGGTATGGTCACCGACGTTTCCTCCATCCCTCAATGTAACGACCCGATTGAAGTTAAGTATACCAAATTTTCCTCATAAGAATGTTCTCAGCACAGAAAATGTTTAGTCATCGTTACTAATTGGGTTCTCTTCTTGTGCAGATTAACGATGGCAGTTTGGATCCATTCTCCAGGATTTACGCAATTCCATTTTACTTCACTGATTCCTATCAACGCATGGCCACCTTACCAAACAACCTCTAAGTGCTTTGAATCTTCTCTAGTTAGGGTTTACAGAATTGTTAAGAGGTATCTCTACTCATAAATGGAGAAATATGATTTTGTAATAAGTTTATTCCCGAGGAGGGTTTCTAGATACTGGTTGTCATTTTCTATTTTGGGTCCTTATCGAAAAATTCCCACTAGAGATATAATTGAACGCTAGGTATCATTACATTTTCTTCTTTGTATCAGTTCCTGTAATATAAGGAAAACTTGGTTTTCTTTTGATAGTATAGTAGCTTTAGCTCTGAGTTTTCCAGGCATTATCGTTTGGAACTGAATCTTTCAAATTTATTTTATCAAAGCTACTCCAAATTATGCACTTATTTCCATCTAATTACCCCGTTGCATTTATGAGAGGCCTCTACGACCTGTAGATTTGTACTGGTGCAGAAGGGTAAGAAACTGATTATTTTTCTCCTTCACAGTTTAACGTTGTTTCTATATATATAATACAATTTTTGCTTTCAAAGTACTCAACGAGGTTCTCAGTAATTTTCTCTCTAAAGGTTATTTTCAATTTTGTTTTCCAAAATAGAGATATTGACAAAGAAAAGACTATTTTTTCTTGATTCTAAACCCCAATCTTTCCTTTACAGTTATTCCCAGAACCATTTCCTGGGTTTTATATTAATGGCTGGCCATGAGGAGAAAATTTGGGATACTGTAATTTCCTCTTGGAATTTACTAGTGAAGTTAATCATTTAGTCAACTTCTAATGTATTCAAGAAAATGTTAAAGTGTTTACCCTACACACAATAATGTTTATGAATAGTCTTGTAGCATAATAAGATTCATGAACTACAAGTCTGCGTGCACACTTGATTTTCTTTATAATTCACAACAATTAATCTCTTCTAGTAGCCTCTCTAAGTTATTCATCATTCTAACTAGTTTCTCTGTGATTCATGTCCAATGAATATGATTGAAATTCTCTTATTTTTTCTGTAAATTATATCTTATGAATATATTTTTATAGTAACCATTTCCTCACATAAATTAGAATCTCACGGACTATTACAATCTCTCATAAAAACTAAATTTTAATTAATCATTATCCGCTAATCAAATAGTTCCACATGAAGATATTCAGAAAATTTCTTGCAAGACTTTACTGCTTTACATAATCACTGTAAACAAAAAAATATATAACTTATCTATTTTCCTAGTCTAAACTCCTGAGAAGGCCATCCTCCCAACCACGAGTGAGGTAATAACATCTCAACTCTCCCTTGAGCTCGTTGCTAAAAATAGTTGTTATATATGATATAGCGATAACCCTTCCGAACCTCAACACTGTCCAGTGCAGTTTGGGGTTAATATTCTCAACTCAATCAATTTAAGAGGTGCTACTGGCCTTGTATTCAACTCAAGGCCTCCCTTATGCCTAATAGTACTTTATTCCCTGTAGATATCACTGCTACTTTAGATAAGAACAATCATCATCCAAAAGAAAAGAAAAAAACAGTGGAAAAACCAACCCCCTTCTCTCTTCTTCCCCACGAAAAATGAAAGGGAATCATAATTGTTTCTTCCAACTGTCTCTAACTATTTGTAGGTTTTTGGAATTCATTTCATGGTTCTTCATGTGATTAGTTTATTCACGCAATTTTGTTCTTTAATTATTTACATATTAGTTATGCATTTTTCCTAGACACTTCTGAAGTCTCATGTCCAAGTAAAAGCATACTTCATAGTTTAATATTTAAAAGCAGGTAACACAAGAAATTAGTATGGTAAGTGATGTGTTCAGGGGTGTCACATCTTCCCCCTTGATCGCAGAAACTCCCACGGTGTTTATTCGAGTCCTTTGGAATATTTCAGGGTAAGATTTAAGCATAAACTCCTTATCTTCCAGGTAGCTTCCTCCATGATTTCCAGGATGAAGTGCGTTTCCATAGCAGCTTAACCAGGGTGAGGATACACTTCTGAAGTCTCATGTCCAAGTAAAAGCATACTTCATAGTTTAATATTTAAAAGCAGGTAACACAAGAAATTAGTATGGTAAGTGATGTGTTCAGGGGTGTCAGATCTTCCCCTTGATCGAAGAAACTCCCACGGTGTTTATTCCAGTCCTTTGGAATATTTCAGGGTAAGATTTAAGCATAAACTCCTTATCTTCCCAGGTAGCTTCCTCTTTCCAGGATGAAGTGCGTTTCCATAGCAGCTTAACCAGGGTGAGGATACACTTCTGAAGTCTCATGTCCAAGTAAAAGCATACTTCATAGTTTAATATTTAAAAGTAGGTAACACAAGAAATTAGTATGGTAAGTGATGTGTTCAGGGGTGTCACATCTTCCCCCTTGATCGAAGAAACTCCCACGGTGTTTATTCCAGTCCTTTGGAATATTTCAGGGTAAGGTTTAAGCATAAACTCCTTATCTTCCCAGGTAGCTTCCTCCACGATGAAGTACGTTTCCATAGCAGCTTAACCAGGGTGAGGATACACAAAGGCTATATTAGGAAGTTTTCATCCGGCTTGACCTATACCACAAATATGATTTAGCATTATACTCTATCCATCATATGCATTAAATATTGAAAATGAAAAAACATAGTTTTCTTCATTACATGTACTTTAGCATTATACTCTATCCATCATATGCATTAAATACTGAAAATGAAAAAACATAGTTTTCTTCATTACATGTACTTCTTGCCAGTTAATGACATGTCTAGTATCATACACATTGTTTAGTAAGCACATGTGGAACACATTATGAACTCATATGTGACTAGGTAATTCCAACCAATAGGCTATTAGTCCAATTCTTTCCAAAATTTGGAAAGGTCCATAATATCCAGGTGCCAGTTTAGCACAACTACCCCATCATAAGGTACTTCCTTTTGGTTAGACTCTTATGTAGACGTGATATCCTACTTGATATTATTTATATGTCCTCTTTTTATCTACGTACACCATCTACCTATCTTGGGAAACCTTTAAATTTATGCGATCCTTTCTTACCGCTTGTTGCATTTTCACTAACATGTTAGGCCCCACCACCAACTTATCCTTAGAGCTATATCAATTGATAGGCACCCTACATTTCCTTCCATATAATACCTCAAAAGAAATCGTCTTCAAGGATTCATGGTAGTTGTTATTATAGGCAAACTCAACTAGGTGGATGTATTCCTCCCACTTGGTTGGCTGCCTCATTACATACATTTGCAGCATATCTTCGATTACCTGATTAACACGCTTAGTCTTCTCATCAGTTTGAGGATGATAAGTGGCACTAAATTGAATTTGTGTACCCAAACCTATAAAAAGGGCCTTCCAAAATGATGATGTAAATTTTACATATTTGTCCAAGATCACCACCCGAGGTATTCCATGCAATAGGAATACTTCTTTCGTTAATATATCTGTAACTTCAATAGCTTTAAATGTGGATTTAACCACCACCCGAGGTATTCCATGCAATAGGAATATAAAAAGGGCCTTCCAAAATGATGATGTAAATTTTACATATTTGTCGAAGATCACCACCCGAGGTATTCCATGCAATAGGAATACTTCTTTCATTAATATATATGTAACTTCAACAGCCTTAAATGTGGATTTAACCACCACCTAAGGTATTCCATGCAATAGGAATACTTCTTTCATTAATATATCTGCAACTTCAATAGCTTTAAATGTGGATTTAACCTAAAAACGATGCGTTGTTTTACTCAGTTTATTTACTACTACCAAAATAAAATCACTTTGTTTCTTAGTCCTCAGTAAACTAGTAACAAAGTCCAAAGTAATTGTGTACTATTTTTACTCTGGTATGGGTAGAAGATGGAGTAGTCCATCAGGATGTTGATGCTCCACCTATACTTGTTGGCATTCCAAGGAATTTTCCAAATATTTGGTAATGTTTTTCCTCATTCCAGACGAGAACTATTCTTTCTTAATTGCAGAGAACAATTTTCGATAGCCTAGGTGGGCCGCATATGGGTTCTTATGAAACTCATCCAACATGAATTGTCGATAGCCCGCATATGGGTTCTTATGAAACTCATCCAACATGAATTGTCGATAGCCCAGGTGGGCCGCATATGGGTTCTTATGAAACTCATCTAACATGAATTGTTTGATAGTGATTTGATTGGGAACATATATCCTACCTCTAAAGAGTAACAGTTACTCATTGTTTACACTATAATTAGTCTGTTGATTAGAGTTTTGTGCTTGCATTTCTTGCTACCCTAGGAATTTATACTCAAGATCCCATTGAGCAACTTCTTTAATTTTATGGAAAAATTGGTTTTCATTCGACTGTAAGAAATATCGTATACACAAGCTGTTTTATATTGAGGATCCCATTAAGCAACTTCTTTAATTTTATGGAAAAATTGGTTTTCATTCGATTGTAAGAAATATTGTATACACAAGCTGTCTTTCTGCTTAACGCATAAGCCACTTGATTTTATTTACCTTTAAGATGTCTTATCTCAAATTCAAATTTTCTCAGAAAAGAAGTCTCTTCTCTCTAGCTTGTCAAGCATTCTAACTAAGCTAGTTAAAAACACGTTAAACAACAATGATTTGTCATTAAAAGGGATTTATTTCCCAACATGTAATGTCACCAAACATTTAATGCATGAAATATCGTATACACAAGCTGTCTTTCTACTTAACGCATAAGCCACTTGATTTTATTTACCTTTAAGATGTCTTATCTCAAATTCAAATTTTCTTAGAAAAGAAGTCTCTTCTCTCTAGCTTGTCGAGCTTTCTAACTAAGCTGGTTAAAAACACATTAAACAACAATGATTTTTCATTAAAAGGGATTTATTTCCCAACATGTAATGTCACCAAACATTTAATGCATGAATTACAACAGTTAATTCTAAGTCATAAGTAGATTATCATTGTTCATGCTATTTTAAATTATGTGACTTGTAAGCTATCACCTTTATCGTATACATAAGTTGTTTTATACTCAGGATCCCATTGAGCAACTTCTTTAATTTTATGGAAAAATTGGTTTTCATTCGACTGTAAGAAATATCGTATACACAAGCTGTCTTTCTGCTTAACGCATAAGCCACTTGATTTTATTTACCTTTAAGATGTCTTATCTCAAATTCAAATTTTCTCAGAAAAGAAGTCTCTCTAGCTCGTCGAGCATTCTAATTAAGCTTGTTAAAAACACGTTAAACAACAGTGATCTGTCATTAAAAGGTATTTATTTCCCAACATGTAAAAACGTGTTAAACAACAGTGATTTGTCATTAAAAGGTATTTATTTCCCAACATGTAAAAACGTGTTAAACAACAGTGATTTGTCATTAAAAGGGATTTATTTCCCAACATGTAAAAACACGTTAAACAACAGTCATTTGTCATTAAAAGGGATTTATTTCCCAACATGTAAAAACACGTTAAACAACAGTGATCTGTCATTAAAAGGGATTTATTTCCCAACATGTAATGTCACCAAACATTTAATGCATGAATTACAACAGTTAATTCTAAGTCATAAGTAGATTATCATTGTTCATGTTATTTTAACTTATATGACTTGTAAGCTATCACCTTTCCTTCCTGCATCAATACTCCTCCAATTCCTTCTCGACTCGTATTAGTGCACACTGTGTACTCTTTTGCTAGATCTTCTACCCTTACACAAGGGTCGTGGTTAATGCATCCGTCATTTGTTCAAAGCTTTTTTGGAACTTGGATGTCCAATTAAAATATTTTCCCTTTTTATGATGTGAGGTTATAGGATATGCAATCCTAGAGAACCCTTCTATAAAACAACGGTAATAATTTGCCAGCACCATGAAAGACCAAATATCAACAAATTTTTTAGGAATAGACCATTCCATGATGGTTAAGATATTTTCAGGATCTAATGCTATTCCTTTCAATGAAATGATATGTCCCACATATTGAATTGGTCTTTGAAAAAGTCACATTTGTTGTATTTATCATAAAGTTGGTTGTCACACAGAGTTTGTAATCCTATGCTCAAATTTTTCTTATGTTCTTCCATGTTCCTTGAGTAGATCAGAATATCACCGATAAAAATCAAGACAAACTTGTCATGATATGGATGAAATATACCATTCATGGCACTCATGAAACTAGCAGGGGCGTTAGTAAGCCAGAAGGGCAGTACCACAAACTCGTAATGACCATGGCGAGTTCAAAACATTGTTTTAAAAATGACTTGATATTTAATACGAATCTGATGATATCCAGAACACAAATATATCTTTGAGAACACACTAGCTCCATTGACTTGATCAAATAAATCGTCAATATGGGGTAAGGGGTATTTTTTCTTGATGGTGACCTTGTTTAACTGTCTATAATCAATACATAATCACATTCTACCATTCATTTTTCATACAAAAAGTACAGGTTCTCCCCAAGGTGACACACTTAGCTATAAGTAACCTTTATCTACAAGCTCGTGTAGTTGCATCTTAAGTTTTGTTAACTCAAGTACATCATGCAATAAGGGGTTGTGGACATGAGGATTGATCATGAAACTAATTCAATGGTAAGATCAATATCTCGTTTAGGAGGCAGCCTAGGTATTTCCTCTAGAAACACATCAATAAAATCGTGTATTATTGGAATATTTTCCAGGGAGGGAGTCTTGTCCTTATAGTTAGCATAACCAACTTGTACAACATAAATTTGACAACAATTTGAAATACATTTTCCCAGTGGGTTGGATGTAATGGGTCATAGCTTGACAACTCTTTTAATTCCCTTTCATCAAGGAAGCTAATAGTTTTTTCTTTACAATCCACTAAGGACGAATATTTTTCTAGCCAATCCATTCAGACTAGAACATCATACGAGCCTAAAAATAATATGTTTTGGTCCATTTGAGTTTGTTGTCCTTCTAATTTTATAAGGCATTTTTAAATTTTAACATTTAGTCTCTCCTTAGCTCCTGTAGCTAATTGCACCAACCATGGATTTCTGAATTCCATTGCTTGTAAATGGCATTTTTCCACTACTTTTGGACTAATGTAACTCAAACTTGCACCTGGATTTACCAAAATAGAAATAGAGGGGCTAGATATATTAACTTCTAGTTCTACCATGGTAGGTTGATGTTTTGCTTGATTATCATCAAGGCTACATTTATTCTAGGCATGCTTCTAGCTACTTCACACAATGAGGGAAATTTTTATAATAATGGGGCTCTCCACATCCCCAACATTGCAGAGGGGGCTTTTTCTTCTAGTTGTTTTCTAGCTTACTTACCACCTCAGTTTTTCTATTCTTAGTTTGAATTCTAGTTTTATAGAAGCCTTTCCCAGCATACTTGGTTTGTGGTCTCCGTTGCATATTCCCTCCACTTGTAATTTTCACATCTCTCTTGTTCGGAAGGCATTTCTATACCTTTTTAAAGGGTCGATTACGTATTCCTTCTCCTTTCTATTTCATTTGTTGATAACAGATTCTAGCCTTTCGAATTACCTCATACATGATCTCCTTTGGGTTATCAAATTGAAATCTTTCTCTCATAAAAGATAGTAGACTACTAGTAAAATGTTGCACCTTCACCTTTTCTTCCTCGATATATGGAACAAATCTCAGTAGAGAGGTGAACCAGGTTATGAACTCATCCATTGTCAGTTGACCCAACCTTAAATCATGAAACACCCTTGCCTTTTCATCATAAAACCGTTCTGTCAGGTACTTGTCTTTAAAAAAAATTGTAATTCTATCCAAGTTACTTCTTGCTCTTCTATTTTTTGGACAATTTTAATCTCTTCCCACCACAGGGTGGCTTTCCCTGTAATAGTTATATTTCCAATTGATCTTTAATATTTTTACCATACTCGTACATCTAGACTTTCCCTGTAATAGTTATATTTCCAATTGATCTTTAATATTTTTACCATACTCGTACATCTAGAATTATTTGCTCATATTAATAAACCAGGGTTCAATTTCTTCCTCGGCCTCACCTTCAAAGTTTAGAGGTTTTAACTTCTTGAATTCCTCTTGCAGTGCAATTTTCTGCCTTTTATTTTCTTTTACTTCAAAAACATTTTCAAATATTCCATTTTCTGCCTTTTATTTTCTTTTACTTCAAAAACATTTTCAAATATTCCCTCGGATTCTGCATGACCTTCCTTTTGTCTAAAGGTATCGGTCTTGTTCCCTTCGTAATAACCTGGGTTGGGTTCTCGTTGGTTTTGTTTATTAGATAATATTTTCAAAATCCTTTCCTGTTCATTACCAGCACTCAAATTGTTCATTTCAACTCGCATATGTTGAACAGCTTCTAACAGTGCAACATTTGATTGATGGGACTCTTCTCTCAATTGTATCCACATTTCTGGATTAACCTCGACATAGGATGCCTCTGATCGAGTTGGGGTCAAACTCCTCTTCGCATATTACTCCTTCTTTTGTCTCTTTGGCGCTCTCTCTGTGCATTAATATAATAATGTTGTTTTCTCAGTTTCTCATGGTTGGCCACGGTGCCAAAACTAAACTATGATACCACTTGTAACCTATATAAAATCTTTAAATAACAAAATAAATTACCTAAAAGACTATTATGATATATATTTAACATAAATGTTAACCCCTGCACTGTGAAAACTTTGAAATATTCTAATACATCTATGTTTATGGACTTTGGTTTGACTCGCTCATTAAATAACCACATGGTGACTATAGTTTAAACGTTTGAAACCAGTCTTAATAACTGAGCCCCTGATTTTTATAGTTAACTCTGGTTAAGGTGATTCGATAGGGGTTAAGGCTACGGAGGTTGAATGGTTGAAACCAACTCACGGTACATCCTGCCAGCTACCTATCTTGGCAAGTCTTCTATGCTCTCAATCTTTAGTACCTGGCATTGTGTGGACCATCGATCTCATGGCTTGTTGTCCGATGACGTTGATGGTTTATTGATGGGTTAGGGTAACCACCGGCTTTTGTTTCACCTCCTACCTGTCATTTGGGTTTCCATCGTAAGGAGTTTTCGTTTCTGCCAACCTTGTTCTCAGTTTTGTTCTTCTTTTCAACTCTTATGGCATTTGAGCGGTGTTTCTTGCTACATACTTTCTTGTGACTTGTAATTGTGGTTCTTCCTTACTTGGCTGAAAAGAGGGTATTATTTCCTCACTTTCTGTAACTAGGTAGAGGCTTGAGTCTTCTTCCCAACTGGAATTAAGGTGATATAGGTGCTTTTCCTTGTATTTAAGCTTACATTTTCTACTTATATCAATTTAATCTAATACAACAATCCTGCTTGTCTAGGTTGCAGGTATGGTCACTGGCATTTCCTCCATCCCTCAAGGTAATGATTGGATTGAATTTAATTATACTAAAATTTCCTCATAAGAATTTTCTTAGCACATAAAATGTTTAGTCATCATTATTTATTAGGTTCTCTTCTTGTGCATAATTAGCAATGAGGGTTTGGCTCCAGTCTCTAGGATTTACCCAATTCCATCCTACTTCACTGATTCTCGTTAATGCATAGCCACCAAACCAAAAAACCTCTAGGTGATTGGAATCTTCTCGAGTTAGAGTTTACAGAATTTTCAGGAGGTGGCTTTTCTCATAAATGGAGAAATGTGATTTTGTAATAAGTTTATTCTTGAGGAGGGTTTCTAGATATTGGTTGGCATTTTCTATTTTGGGTCCTTACTAGAAAGTTCCCGCTACATATACAATTGAACTCTAGGTATCATTGCATTTGCTTCTTTGTATAAATTCGTATAATATAGGGAAAAACTTGGTTTGCTTTTGATAGTATACTAGCCTTAGCTCTGAGCTTTCTAGGAATTATTGTTTGGAACTACATCTTTCAAATTTATTTTATCAACGCTACTCCAAATTATGCACTTATTTCCATCTAATTACCCCGTTGCATTTATGAGAGGCCAATACACCCTGTAGATTTGTACTGGTATGCGAGGGTGAGAAACTAATTATTTTGTTCTTTCATAGTTTAATGTTGTTTTTATATATATAATACATTCTTTATTTTTAGATTCCTCAATGAGGTTCTTGGTACTTTTCTCGTTAAAGGTTCATTTCAATTTCATTTTCTAGAATAGAGATATTGACAAAACTAAGACTCTATTTTTTTTTCTTAATTCTTAACCCCATTCTTTCCTTGACATCTATTTCGAGAACCGTTTCCCAAGTTTTCTATTAATGACTAGCCACGAGGAGCGAATATGAGCCACTGCCATTTCCTCATAGAGTTTACTGGTTAAGTTGTTAACAATTTAGTCAACTATTAATGTATTCAAGAAAATGTTTAAGAGTTTACCCTATATTAGATAATCATTTTTTGGGATTCAACTGCGTTAAGTAAGTCATTCAAACGTATGACCATTTCCATGAGAGGTAGTCGTAACTGA
>APFE030712646.1:228685-240985 GCA_000404065.3 Pinus taeda
GTGGAGAACGAATCACATAGCATCAATCATCACTTCCGGGGCTTGCACCCAGTAACCAGGACTTCCCAGGAGGTCACCCATCCCAGAACTCCTCTGGCTCAAGCGCGCTTAAGCGAACTATTCAAAAATCATGAGAAATTAGTCAGTTACGACTACCTCTCATGGAAATGGTCATACATTTGAATGACTTACTTAACGCAGTTGAATCCCAAAAAATGATATTTAATATAATGCACTGCGTAAATCCCCATACTTAAGTTTACCCTATAAACAATAATTTTTATTAATAGTCCTGTAGCATAATAATATCCATGAAATACAAGTCTCAGTGCAAACTTGATTTTCTTTATAATGCACAACAATTAATCTGTTCCAGTAGCCTCTCTAAGTTATTCACCATTCTCATGTTTATGTGCGATTTGTGTCCATTGAACATGATTGTAATTATGCTTTAATTTTTTTGTAAATTATATCTTATGAATATGTTTTTATAGTAAGCATTTCCTCACAGAAATTAAAATATCACAGGGTCTTACGGTCTCAACTAGAGGGAGATAAAAACTAACAATTTAAATTAATCATTGTCTGCTAAGAAAATAGTTCCACATTAAGATATTCAGAAAATTTCTTGCAAGAATTTACTTAAGAACTATAAACAAAACACTACATAACTTATCTATTTTCCTGGTGTGAACTCCTCATAAGATCGTCCTCCCAACCACGAGTCAGGCAGTAACGTCCATCCTCTCCCCTGAGCTCTTTGCTCCAAACAGTTCTTAGATATGAAATAGAGATAACCCTTTCGAACCTCAAGACTATCCAATCTAGTTTGGGGTTAATATTCTCAAGTCAATCAACTTAAGAGGTTCCATTGGCACTGTTAACACCTCAATAACTCCCCTGTGCCCAAAAGTACTCTATTCGCTGTAGATATTGTCGCTTCTCTAAAGAAGAAGAATCACCATCCAAAAGAAAAAAACTGTGGAAAAACCAACCCCCTTCTCTCTTTTCCCCCGAGAAAAAGGAAATGGAATCATAATTGTTTCTTCCAAATGTCTCTAAGAGTTTGGAGATTCTTGGAATTCATTTCACCGTTCTTCACATGATTAGTTTATTCACCCAAATTTTTTTCTTTAATTATATAGGAATAGTTATGCAATTTTTCTACACCCTTCTCAAGTCTTACGTTCAAGTCCTCTCCTCCCATGACCCTTTCAACCTCAAGAGTCACTCCATTCCACGTTAATTTAAATTATTATTATTTTAATTATAAAAAGAATTAATATATGTGTTAGACATATATACATTTTAAAAACATGTAACAATAACAAATATTGATTTTTTTTTGGGATTCAACTGCGTTAAGGAAGTCATTCATCTATGACCATTTCCGTGAAAGGTAGTCATAACTGACTAATTTCTCATGATTTTTTAATAGTTGACTTAGCACTCATTGCATCGGGTGCTGCTCACAGGGGTGATTTTTAACACAAGTCATTCATCTATGACCATTTCCATGAAAGGTAGTCATAATTGACTAATTTCTCATGATTTTTTAATAGTCGACTTAGCACTCATTGCATCGGGTGATGCTCACAAGGGTGATTTTTGAAGAGTTCACCCTTGTGAGCATCACCCGATGCAATGAGTGTTAGGTGGACTATTCAAAAATCATGACAAAAACCCCTTAATACTTAAAATGTAACAATATTCTTAAAAACCCTCAAAAACCCTCAATACTTTAAATGTAACAATATTCTTAAAAACACAGATTCACTACCACTTTACCATGTAAATTCTTAACTCATAAGTAGCTCTTGTATCAATATTATGGGCATATTGTGACTTATCAATAACACATGCCCAATATGACATTTTTTTATACAACAATTTTTTTTAATTAACTAATATGACATAAATTAATTAAAAAAACATAACCAACTACAACATCAATTTTTACCCTTAATATGTAATTACAATTATAAATATTTCATCATATTTTAGTGGAGATTAAATCACTACCATCCATTTAATAATTACAAATAACTAACTTATTATAATAAACCTTCTTAAACCTAACTTATTATAATAAACATTCATATAAACACATAATATAATTGATAAAAATAAATTAAAATAATCAACCTATCTAATTATTTAATTTAAATAATAAATTATAACTTTAAAAATGTCATAATACATGCAACATTATTATTATAATATTTTATAGCTATTACCAATGCACCCATAAAATTAAGGACCCTTGAAAAGGGAGTTGTCTAACTTTTTGGAGATTCTGGTGACTGAATCAGGGCGAAAAAATTGAGGTTAAATCTTGATTTGTTGAAGTTAAAATGTTTTTTATTATTTCAAAAATATTATCTCTATTCTAAGAAAAAATTGAGGTTAAATATTGATTTGTTGCAGTTAAAATGTTTTTTATTATTTCAAAAATATTATATCTATACTAAATTTAGAGTTTAGATGGAGTGTGAAGATATGACCCAAGTGGATCGTGTACATCCGTTGGTCGAGAGACGGGTAAAAAAAAAAAAAAAAAACTGCGGATGGGGCAGCGATGAACGTGTTTTTATTGGTGGAACCATGAGTAAAAGAGCAGTTATGCAATGGCGTGTGGCCTCTTTATCTTCCACCGCCATCCATAAATAATTTTCAGTAATCAAACAGATTAACTGATTTACAAGCGCGACATGCACAAACTAGACATGAAAGCACCAGATGCATATCCATTCCTTGTAGTTTTCCCAATAAAAATAAATAAAAATCGATACCGCTATGCATGTCGATACCACGTTTAGAATATTATTAAAATATAACTGTATGCATTCGTGGATCTAACTAAAGTCCGCAGGATGAATTTATAAAATGTTGAACCCCGGATAAAGATACCACAAAGATAAACTTCACCCATTTTGGAGTAGAGTGCAGAAAGAGGGAATGTTGGGCATATTATTCTGAGTGATTCAGATGCTGGTGAATGTTAGTTTATTAATGGTCCGAGGGATTAACACGCTAACATTTACCGGCACCGGCATCTGACTCAACGTGGATTTCATTGGTTAATTGACAGACTACTCTCAGCCCTTAGGGAAGCGATGACGCTGGTGTTCGATTCGGGTAGACTATGTGAGGCGCCGTGCTTTGGCCTAGTCTATCTAGGCGGAGGAATGGCACGTTTTCTGTCACTGACCGGAAAATCGTCTGGCTCCGGCCACCGGCAATCACTCAGCGCTCCGCCACCCTCGCCTAGCTCCGCCACCCTCTTTCTCTTTCTCGGCCACCCTCCCCTAGCATTTCTGATTTTGTCTTGAAATTTCTGACAAAATCGCTGATCGCAGCTGGAAGCCTAGCATTTCTGATTATATCCTGACATTCCTGACAAAATCGCTGATCGCAGCTGGAATCCCCTGACAGATTCCCCTGACAGATTGATGACAAAATCGCTGATCGCAGCTGGAATCCCCTGACAGATTGGTTCCAATTTGAATTGTGAAAATGG
Source organism: Pinus taeda (assembly GCA_000404065.3). Taxonomy (NCBI): domain Eukaryota; kingdom Viridiplantae; phylum Streptophyta; class Pinopsida; order Pinales; family Pinaceae; genus Pinus; species Pinus taeda. The sequence goes on from APFE030712646.1 coordinate 232,206, forward strand.
TCACCCGCGGGTTGCTCTCCAATTCGACTCGGCACCGCTCTGCAATTCTGCTTTGCAGCTCTAAACCCAGGGTTTTTATTTGGAAAATTGTTTTCTCACATAGACAGACTGTGTAATGGCTATCTCGAAGACGATGGTCGCTGTGGGTATTGAGAAATGGATGGAAATCGCTCCTTGCCGGAAGGAATATATGGGGAGACGGCGACCATCGGGTGAGAGAAGGTTGCCCCCTATCCCAAAGGACCGGAATCTCAGGAATGGCGAGCTCATGGATGGCCTTTATCCTGCCTTTCCAACTGTCTCTGACTCCCGAGCGCGAAGGGCGACAATGAAAGATTTGCGCCTTTCCAACTGTCTCTGACTCCCGAGCGCGAAGGGCGACAATGAAAGATTTGCGCTGGCAGAATCTTAAAGTTCTTTCTTTGACCAGGGAATTTTTCTTGCAGTTTTGCAAATCAAAGTGTGGTCTATGGGAATCGACACGTGTTTTGGATACTCCAGCGATAACCAACGAAATCTTTTATGTGCCTGCAAAAATTTTGTTGCAGTTCTTCTAATCAGGGTGTCGTCTATGGGAATCGATACATGTTTTGGACACTCCAGCGGTAACCAAGGAAATCTTTTCTGTGCCCAGGAAAATTTTCTTGCAGTTTTTCTAATCAGGGTGTCATCTATGGGAATCGATACGTGTTTTGGACACTACAGCGGTAAACAATGAAATTTTTTCTGTGCTCGGGGAAATTTTCTTGCAGTTTTTCCAATCAGGGTGTCGTCTATGGGAATCGATACGTGTTTTGGACGCGCCAACTAAAACAAATATAATCTTGAATTTAGATAACTCATTGAGACTCAAATTCATTTGAAAATATATTCATTATTTTCCCGAATCTCGGTTTTTCCACTGCTTACTGGCATTATTTTGAAATTTTTATTAAGAGATATGTATGAAGTAGCAATACCACTCAAAAACCAATGCATTTTTCTTCCATTCTTGGAAATAGTTTTATAAATATTTTGGTAAAATATGTTCTGAATACCTGTATAGCAAGCTTCATAATTGGTCATGAGGATCTTTAGAACTCGAAGGTGTTAAAGGTTTTATGTAAATTAGCTTCATTGGTTTGGTTTATTTGGTTGATTTTGTATTTGGAAATAAAGGTTATTTATTGTTTTATATTTATATTTATAAATATTTTTAACTTGACATTTTTTAAAGTTTTAGTAAATAGATCTTTCATAGAGGAATTCACCTCAAGTTTGCGTGTAGCTTACCGTTTGGCCTCCTCTCGAATACACGTTTGAATGATCTAAGAGGCCTTTGCACTATCCATTGCAACAGATGAGAACACCAATGTTTAAGTCAAAAACTTCATTGACATGAGTTAATATGTAGATTCAACAAATTTTGGACAAAAAAATACATATCAAAATCAATGGATTTCTATGACCTAGATGTTGGTAGTCTAAGAAGAAACATGCATCTATCCCTATGTTGAAGTGATTTGTAAACTATTGAAGACATTTCACTCGATAATTCGTCACAACAAATCTGATGAAATTATACTTAAAATCCAAAATTTACACTATGAAAGGTAATTTCTCTTTAAATCTTTGGATTCATTAATTCTTGTATTATGTTTATGTATGCAATAGATAAAAAATAGCAAAATAAAACTCATAACCCACCATTGACACAACATATAACTTAAAAATACAAAAAAAATTAACAAACTTCAACACCAACCTCTTTCAATTAACAATTATTTTAGAAGCATTTTATCTTATATATTATTTTAAAAAAATTATGAAATTTAAACTATTTTAACCTTAAAATCCATCCCAACCTGAAATCTTTCGACTGAGCATTTAATACCTTATATGTTTGACTGTGTAAGGTGGATTCTAATTTTTTTTTAAATAAAATCCAAACTTGAAATCTTTCAACTGAAAACATTTAATACCTTATATACTTGAGTGTGTAGGGTGGATTCTAATTTTTTTTTTTATATCCAAACTTGGAATCTTTCAACTGAAAACATTTAATACCTTATATGATTGAGTGTGTAGGGTGGATTCTAAATTTCACTGTGTAGGGTGGATTGTAATTTTTTTTTAAATAAAATCCAAACTTGAAATCTTTCAACTGAAAACATTTAATACCTTATATGCTTAAGTGTGTAGGGTGGATTCTAATTTTTTTCAAATTTTGATAATATAAAACCTAACTAATTTGGTGTTAAATGTTTTTATGATTTAAAATTTTGATAATATAAAACCTAACCAATTTAGTGTTAAATATATTTATTGTTTATTAAAAATATATTGATATAAAAACTTTGATGACATTAATAATTAAATTTGGAAGACTATTTTTGATTTCAAGTTGAAGAATATATATTAATTCAAAATTTTAATAATTAAAAGTTAAAAAAATAGTTGTACTTTAATTGACAAAAATAAATTTAAGTATATAGCCTGAGGGGTTAGCTCAATTGGTTGAGTCCGGCCATTATTTCAATTCTATCTACATTCTTAGGTTACGAAAAAAATATTCTAAATAAAATGTTACTCTTTCAATTAATTTAAAAAATCAAAATTTAATAAATAATAAGATAAATAAGTTAAGTTTCAATAAAAATAATAATGAACATACTTTGTGATATAACTTTTTGATGAATTAATAATAATAATAATTCATAACTATTGAGCCATACTTTTTTTTGGAGGAATTCCAAAGTGTTAAAAATCACTATAAAATTTTAGATATAATCACAAAATCCAACATTTTTTTAACACTAATATAAGAGGGGATGTAATCTTTCTATTCATGTGATGCATGAGAAATACATCCTACATTTATATTTCGAGCATACCTCAAGCCATTTTAATTATGGGAGTCATGTTCATTTTATATCTCATTATAAAAGAAATCGTAGTAAATCTTGATGACTTTGTTGAATTGTAAAAATTCTATCAACATAATGTAAAAGCAATAGAGAGACATTGGTTGCATTATAGGTCTCTAGGAACACGGCAATCTAGAATGATTGTGTCTATTGCTTATTACGATTTCATGACTTGGTGGTTTTTAATGAGTAATTTCCTTTAATTTCATGTGTCTATGGATCTTGGGAAGTTCCAACTCATAAACATCTTAGCTTAAATGCATGAAACTAATGGATGTTAGAGTATAATCCCTAGTTCATAATTTTGATGATAATAAAAATTATGTTGCCTTGTCTCTAGTCTTCTCAGTAAGAATCCTACCAGGTTTCAAAAAGGTTGTTCGAAGCATCAATGCTACAAAAAATGTCTCCTTGATCTTCGTCTTGGGATGAAGTATGGAGAAACATAACTATGGGCATTCTCAAAATATTTGCAAAGTATCATCACATTAATGTCAAGGTTACTTAAAACAAGAAGAAAATAGCGAAGGAAATATCATTATGGCAAGCATTGGAGGCAAAGATAATCAAATAAATTGCATTACGTCGAGTGTGAGATTTAAAGACATGAAGCATGTAAGCTAAATGAGATGCTACTTCCTATTAACAAGAATTGGCAATGCCCATAACACATAAATTCAAGTGGGAGTTCAGAAATACATGGTGTCTAAGCTTTGATTAAGTGGCACATAAAACATTGCATACACTAAAATGGTGGCAAGATATATTTATCTAAGTTCGAGCCATGTGATAGATTTAATGTTATAGAAGGGTATACCATATAAAAGAATAGATGAAAGTCAACTAAAATAGAAATTATCTTGGTATTTGAATACTAAAAACAAGTATTAAATGGGTTCTCAAGTTATATGTTGTGTCAATTGTGGGTTATGAGTTTTATTTTGTTATTTTTTATCTATTGCATGCATAAACATAACACAAGAATTAATGAATCCAAAGATTTAAAGAGAAATTATCCTTCATAGTGTAAATTTTGGATTTTAAGTATAATTTCAACAGATTTGTTGTGACGAATTATCAAGTGAAATGTCTACAATAGTTTACAAATCACTTTAACATAGGGATAGATGCATGTTTCTTCTTAGACTACCAACATCTAGGTCATAGAAATCCATTGATTTTGATATGTATTTTTTTGTCCAAAATTTGTTGAATCTACATATTAACTCATGTCAATGAAGTTTTTGGCTTAGACATTGGTGTTCTCATCTGTTGCAATGGATAGTGCAAAGGCCTCTTAGATCATTCAAACCTGCATTCGAGAGGAGGCCAAACGGTAACCTACACCCAAACTTGAGGGGAATTCCTCTTTGAAGGATCTATTTACTAAAACTTTAAAAAATGTAATTTAAAAATATTTATAAATATAAATATAAAACAATAAATAACTTTTATTTCCAAATACAAAATAAACAAAATAAACCAAACCAATCAAGCTAATTAACATAAAACCTTTAACACCTTTGAGTTCTAAACATCCTCATGACCAATTATGAAGCCTGCTATACAGGTATTCAGATCATATTTTACCAAAATATTTATAAAACTATTTCCAAGAATGGAAGAAAAATGCATTGGTTTTCGAGTGGTACTGCTACTCATACATATCTCTTAATAAAAATTTCAAAATAATGCCAGTGAGCAGTGGAAAAACCGAGATTCGGGAAAATAATGAATATATTTTCAAATGAATTTGAGTCTAAATGAGTTATCTAAATTCAAGATTATGTTTGTTTTAGTTGGCGCGTCCAGAACACCTATCGATTCCCATAGATGACACCCTGATTGGAAAAACTGCAAGAAAATTTCCCATGGCACAGAAAAGATTTCGTTGGTTACCACTGGAGTGTCCAAAACACGTAGTCCAAAACACGTATCCATTCCCATAGATGACACCCTGATTAGAAAAACTGCGAGAAAATTTTCCTGGGCACAGAAAAGATTTCCTTGGTTACCGCTGGAGTGTCCAAAACACGTATCGATTCCCATAGATGACACCCTGATTAGAAAAACTGCAACAAAATTTTCACAGGCACATAAAAGATTTCGTTGGTTACCGCTGGAGTGTCCAAAACACGTTACCCTGATTAGAAAAACGGCAAGAAAATTTCCCCGGGCACAGAAAATATTTCATTGGTTACCGCTGGAGTGTCCAAAACAAGTATCGATTCCCATAGACGACATCCTGATTAGAAAAACTGCGAGAAAATTTCCCTGGGCATAGAAAAGATTTCCTTGGTTACCGCTGGAGTGTCCAAAACACGTGTCGATTCCCGTAGACGACACCCTGATTAGAAAAACTGCAACAAAATTTTCGAATTTCGTTGGTTACCGCTGGAGTGTCCAAAACACGTATCGATTCCCATAGACCACACTCTGATTTGCAAAACTGCAAGAAAAATTACCTGGTCAAAGAAAGAACTTTAAGAATCTGCCAGCGCAAATCTTTCATTGTCGCCCTTCACTCGGGAGTCAGAGACGGTTGGAAAGGCAGGATAAAGGCCATCCATGAGCTCGCCATTACTGAGACTCCGGTCTTTTGCGATAGGGGGAAAACTTCTCTCACCCGATGGTCGCCGTCTCCCCATATATTCCTTCCGGCAAAGAGCGATTTCCATCCATTTCTCAATACCCACAGCTACCGTCGTCTTCGAAATCGCCATTACACAGTCTGTCTATGTGAGAAAATAATTTTCCAAATAAAAACCCTGGGTTTGGAGCTGCAAAGCAGAATTGCAGAGCGGCGCTGAGTCGAATTGGAGAGCAACCCGCGGGTGACCATTTTCACAATTCAAATTGGAACCGATCTGTCAGGGGATTCCAGCTGCGATCGGCGATTTTGTCAGGAATGTCAGGATAAAATCAGAAATGCAGGGTGGCGGAGAAAGAGGGTGGCGGAGCTAGGCAAGGGTGGCGGAGGGCTGAGGGATTGCGGGTGACCGGACCCGGACGATTTTCTGGCCAGTGACGGGAAAATGGGCCATTCCTCCGCTAGGTAGACTACTCCCCGTGTTTTTGGACGAGTTCTTCGTTGTCTGAAAGGTAGTTTAAACTTTAGACGTTGTTCGTTGTTGGGTATTTTTGCAATGGGAAAATACCAAAACCAAAAAAAAATAAAACACAGAGGCAATGCTCTGTTTCCTTTGATCCAGGATCTTTTTGCACAGAGGAGTCTTTAAAAAAAATTGCACAGAACAGAGTATTGCACCACCATAAAATGATTTCCATACATTAAAATAATTTCACTGATACACATTCCTCCTCTTTGCTGAGAGGGATTTACCAAAAAAACATTCAACCAAAACTCTGTTTTCACCTGAGAATTTACTGAGACATATTCATCCTCTTTCACTTAGAGGGATTCACCAAAACATTACAGAAGAAATTACTGTCTCCTTTGAAATTTTACACCACTGTGTGTAAATATTTCATTTACATTCACTGCTGTGTGAAAGCAAAAAAAATTACAGGGATTTACACATTTACCTTTTCACTACTGTGTGAAACAATTCATGGTTTTGGAACAAACTACCCCCTGGTTTTCTTCATTCACTTCTCCTCCTTCTTCTCCTGCACTGCTGTGCATTCTTTTCATTTCTTACATTACCAAAAAAAGGTTTTTACGCTGATGCTGAGTTTTACCATTTTCTCATTAAACATTTCAAACCCAAAAAATTATTCATGCACACATCTGTGCGTTCTTCCTTTTTTTTTTGTCGCACTATGGGGCCTCGCTGTGTTTTTTTTACATATATGATGAACAACAGAAAACCAAAAAAAAATAACATATAGTCAACGAGTTACATAACTAAAAAAAACAATAAAATTAAATACCTCATTTATATCTACCAATGCCATTTAATTCTCAGCATGGCGAAGGTACTTAGTAAATTAATTTACTGGTGAAAAAGAAAGCTTTACGCATTCTCCATGTCCTGCACAGTGTACCCAGTTTGAGCTTGATCCGACGGTGAGCAAACTTGGAGCAGATCTGGTTCAATCGGACGGGTATCGGATGGGGTGTTCTGACCGAACTTTACTCCACACATATTTTAATGTTGTCAGACCCCGTATGCACCTTCCTCGCGATCGGACGGCGGACAGTCTTTGAGCTGATCGGACGAATATCGGGTGGGGGCTTTTGACTGACTTTTATCGTCTGAAAAGTGTTTGAGGATGATGTCATGCCAATCCACGTGCCTCCTCCAAAATGCATTGGAGCCCCTTCGTACGGAAACCACTTTACGCTGAAGGGTGGTGCGATGGCTTACCGCCGGTTTCCTGGTTTGCTTCGGTGGTTTTGGCGTGCGTTAAATGCTGGCCCGCGCGCGCAGTGAAATTACAATTTCAACACTCCCCTTTAATTTCAACTGCTGGGCATTCGGTCATACCCAGACACTTTCTCAACTCCTTGACATGCTGCTGTTACAAAAGTGTCTTCCACTTAACAGAGGGATTCACCACTGTCCATGTTGAAAAACATCTTCCTCTAAACTAGAGGGATTCACCTGTCTATGCTAAAAAACATCTTCCTCTTCACAGAGGGATTCTCCAAAGACAACAAATCTTCCTCTTAAGAGAGGGATTCACTAACACTGCTTCAGATGCAGTTCCACAAACAACAAAATAGTCTTCCTCTTAATAGAGGGATTAACCTGAAATTGTGCTTAAGAGCACCTTCCTCATGACAGAGGGATTCACCTGAGACTATGCTGAAAAGCATCATCCTCTTGATAGAGGGATTTACCATGTGTATGCTAAAGAGAATCTTCCTCTTGACAGAGGGATTTACCATGACACTGTGCTGAAAAGCACCTTCCTTTTTAACAAAGGGATTCAATAAGAACTTCACTTCCTCTCACGGAGGGATTACTGCCAAACACTGCTTTAGATGCAGTTTCAAAACAAAACATTCATTGCACTGTTGTGCATACTCATTACATTGTTCTTTTACGCTACTGCATATTCTCTGCTGCACTGTTGTGCCATCTCCATAACCATAGACTCTGTCATCCCTGGGTTTTTATTGGCTGCTGCGTTGCCTCTGCAATTTGCATTGTGGCTGCCTTTTGTTTCATCATACTGCTGTGTGCCCATACACTAACTCTTTACTCTCCATTATTTGCACATAGAGAGAAATCATCCTCAAGCTGTTTTGCGCTGCATTCTCCACACAACAAAAAAAATTAACACGGGCTGCTGCCTTTTCATTTTACACCTTGCTTCACACAATCTTAGTCTTCATTTTTTTTACAAAATGCACTGCTGTGCAGTTCCTTTCATTTTTCTGCTGCCACACATTATCATTCACCCATGTGCATTAAAAATCTGTTGTCCCTGTTTCTCTTTATGCATTTCTTTGCATGCTGCATTGCATATGAAGAAAAAAATTACATTTTTTTTTTTACTGCTGTGTATTGTACTCACTCTGCTGTGAGTATGTTCTCTCACATTACATAGAAGGAAACTACCTTCCATTGCTATGCATTTCAATGCATGTGCTCCATAACAAAAAATTCAAAAACTGCTGTTTTATGTTCTATCTTCCCACTGCTGTGAGGGTCTCCATGCTTTGCTTACTTTTCTTATTGCGCTGTTGCACTTCACATTTGAGTGCTGCCCCTTTTTATTCTCTGCTTTTATGGCAGATTTAACTTCATATTTTTCCCTTATAAAAGGTCTTCATCAAAGAGTGACTGTTAAGACAGTTCAGCAACAAAAAAAATTACAAGCTCCCCTTTAATGTGTGCTTGTCTTCTTTTGGCAGACTCTTCTCAAAACAAATTTAGATCAGCTGGGGAGTTCAAGGGATTT
>APFE030712648.1:0-13863 GCA_000404065.3 Pinus taeda
CCTCTCAGTATTATTTCCAGCATATTGCAGCTAGTTTAGCGAGTTGTGAAGCAGTGTGGCTTCAGAAGCTACTCATTGGTTTGATCAGGTGTTGGAGACAACCAAATATATTGTGACAATCAAAGTTGTGTGAAGCTTTCAAAAAATCCATTTTTCCATGATAGGTCAAAGCATATTGAGATCAAGTACCACTATAGGTCAAAGACATCGTATCAAAGGGAGCAGTGAACCTCCAACATATTTTTATATATGAGAAAGTTGTTGACATTCTCACAAAGCCTCTGTCCCATATGGATTTCGTCTACTTCAAGGACAAGCTTGGAGTGGTTGAGAATGCCTCCCTCATTGAAAGGGAGTGTTGATGTTGTATCATCAAGCAATGTCATTCTCCTTAAGTCAAGGGTACTAACCAAGAGCCATGTGATGTGGCTAGGGAGAATGGGCCATAGAGCATCAAGGCCTACAGTGCTCCCCTCGTCAGAAAGTTCTGACCATATTGCGAAGGGTTACTTGGCTAGTGGATAGAGTGATTGCCCCATACCATTGGGCAAGTGTTTTACCATTCAAGTATCATGTGATGACATGAAGAATGGTAAATTGGCCCAGGGTTTCACCATTATTTAGGGATACTAACCTAGTTCCAAGTGACAAATTTGATAGTTAGTGAACCCAAACTAGTCTTGTGTTTACTCCGGTTAGCTAGTACCTGACCATCTCGCCAAAGAGTATTTGGCTAGTGGGTGAAGAGATCAGTTTGAAAAGGGTATTTGACTAGTGGGTAACTAATTCCTTTGGATGATGCTAATGCAGTATGCTTTCCACATGGTTCTAGGATAGAACATGAAGTGGATGGATACATTAACAAAGAAATCCCATTCAATATTTCTTGGAATGGAGAAATTGTTCAGCAAAGAGGACATATGAGGGATTCAAAGTGAATACCTCCCTAGCTAAGAGGGAGTGTTGATTTTTGGTAGTTGGGGTCGATTTTCAAATCAGCCAAATTAAAAGAAAGAAAATTATTATTTTTAAACTCATGTAGCCTCCAGAAAGTTAGGTCGTTCCCATCATGTGAATGGGTGTGACCCTTGGTTAAAACCCACCTCCTTTGACCATTATATATTCACATTCGACCCACTTCATTTGGAATTAATTTGGATCATCATTGAAAACATATGTTTTATGTTCACTCGTGCAAAGTAAAAGGAGAAGACTGAAGTCTTCTGAAGTTTGACTAAGCTTGTTTGGAGCTAGTTGACCTGATTTGTTTGACAAAATTTTGGGCAAATTTTGATCGATACTTTATGGGAAGTTTGACCGAAATCAAAGCACTTTGTTTGACCTTAGTTTGACCAAAATTCTAATATGTTTCACTACAGTTATCTAAGGCAATTTGACCAAATTTCTAAGGTAATTGACCGAGCTTATGGACAGTAACAAGAGGCTGAAATTTGACCTATTTGACTTAGGGTTAACTAAATTTGTAGGGAGTTGTATGAGGCAAAAATTAGGCCAGTTTGACCAAGTTTGACCTGCATTAGATTTTGTGGTTTGTTTGAACAAAATTTCACTAGAAAAATTAGATTGTACTTTTGTTGAATTGAACATTTTCTCCTAGAACTGATTTTGGGTTTCCTCGGTGAAAAACAGTGTCTATTGTGCATGGATGTTCTACTATGATCTTTATTGTTGTGTTGCATTTACAGTTAAATTTTTAGAGTGTAATTGCTTAATTATGTTTGAAATATGCTAAAGTAAGATTGTATATAATTGGAAGTAACTATCAGTGGCAGAAAATTGTGCTTATCTAAATTAGCACCAGAAAATCAACAAAATTAAATAATAACATAAAGACATATAAATTGGACGAGTAGCAAAGAATATGAATAAAGACAAGGGTTGTAGTGGCTACAACCACCCTCCAAAATTTTGGGTCGCATGCAAATTTCAGAGCCTAGCTTGGATCCTGTGATAGATCATCCTTGGCCACTTATTGGTAGGTTGATGATTTCAAGCTCCCCTCCTTGATCCTAAGAGTTGTCCGCATTCTCATCTTTACGCAACATGTGTCATTTTTAGGCATAGGGTTTGTTGTTTTTCATGCAAAGGGAATATTGTTTTTCTTCAAGGGAAAGCGTGTGTGAATGAGTGGTTGTCATCACATAGATATGTTTCACACTCACTTCATGCACTCTTGTCACGAAGGTTGTTGCATAAAGAAAAGTATGTATTATTTATTCTAGATGGTGTACGTTGTGTCATTAAGTGTCCATGTGCGATCACAGTCAAATCCTATCAATGTTTACATATGTTTCACTGATCTCACACTTAGCCATTTACCCGAGCAACCTAGCCTCACCCAACTTCCCAGAACTGTGTGATTTGCTTCTGCGACCATCAAGCTTCCTCCCTTGCCCGTTGAAACCTCGCAGTGCGCAAAGAAACCAACCTCCCTTGCTTGCTGAAACCCCATAGCCCGCAGAGACCCCGACCAACACTGCTCTCCAAAAATGCGGAGAGCAATGAGGCAACCAACACTGCTCTCTAGAAATGCGCAGAGCAGTCCAGTTGCACTGCACTCAGAAATTGCGCAGAGGAGTCCTCCCAGGACCCCCATCCTGCAGCAATGTCATGTGCTGTAAAACTGTACAATGTTTTCCAAGCTGCCTTGTCTGTCTTGCATGCAGAAACTATGTAGATGAGCCTCCTAGTGCCTCATTCCCGCAGTATTCATTGTCCGCTGAAATTGTGCAAATCTACCTCTCAGTGACTACAGGAAAAGGTGACATGCTGAAATCACTTCCAAGGAGTTGAGGAGAAGGGCCAAGGGACCAAGTAATGGAAAATATCACGACCGCATGCAAACCCCGTAAGATGCATGATCATCTTGAGGGTAAGTATGGTAAGTAAAGAACACCTTTCAAAGTACACCTCTTAGTTGAGTTTGCAGGACATCTTGTCATTGTCATATCATCCTGTCCTCAGTAACATGCATGTGCAAAAACACGAAAAGTCATTTTATGTGTTTCTTCTACATGTCTTGCTTCCTTTTCACTTGTTCGACCAACTTTCGTCTTCAGTGTATTGATTGCTATGCCATGCTTGTGACCTTGTTCTGGTGATGTTGAAGGTTGTGTTTGAGTTGTGCTCGCTATGTAAACAACTATCTCACTCACATGGGATGTTGTAAAAATTATCTCTCAAGTGTCATCGCGGTAGTTCAATGATCTATCACAAGTGTCACGCTTGTTGCTCGCACCAATCGGTCGGTCACACTAAGTGTATGTTGTCTTGTTGTCAAGTCATGGTGAGTGTGTGTTCGCAAGTTCATGCATGTATGAAATCACTCATTCACACACTTAGTCATTTTGCTAAAACTCAGTCGACTGGGCCACCCTCCAACAACCAGACCTCCGCTGAGATGCACAGCACAGTCTCAACCCTCAGTGATTATGTACTACTACCTAGAATTACGCAGAGCTTGAGGTTGTCTCCTAGGCAGTCTGCACTGCACAATCCTAGAATCAACCCAACTGACTATCACCCACAACATCGCAAAAGATGCTCAGCAAGTCATCTCAATCTGTGCTACCCACAAGAAAAGTAATCAAGCCTCTAGCTGGTCAGCCAGAGAGTTTGACCAGACAACGACGTCGGGCCTCACTCCTCCAAAAAATTGCATAGAAGCTGCCAAGCATGCCTGCTTATGCTAACAGAAGAAACTACACAGACATGCCAGACAGACAACCACTTCCTGTCACTGCACTGCCCTAAAAAATTGTGCATTGTTTTCCTGCCAGTCACCCTGTCAGCTGTCCTACTGCTCCTCCTAAAAACTGCGTAGTTTTCATGACCAGTCTCCTAATTGTTCAACATCCTACTAAGCCCAGAACCTGCAAGGATGTCCAGCAGGCCATCTTCCCATCTCCGTGAAGTTTTTTCCAACAACCTCCTGTAGCCCAATGCCATCTCCCTGGAGAAATTGCATAATTTTTTCCAACACCCTCCCTCAACCTGCTGCCAGCTCCCCAGAGAAATTAAGTAGTTTTTACTGCTAGTCTCCCCCTGCTGCCTACACTGTCTCCCTGAAAAAATTGCACAGATCTACCCTCAAGTCGATCCAGTTCCCACAGATAGTCATTACTGATCCAGATTGCCCATCTCAACCTCCCAGTGACCTCTACGTGATTTTCATGAACAATGCTTGGAGCCCGCATCCCAATTCGAAAAGTGCCTTGAGCAGTTTCAAAGCCTTGTCCTCTCTACCATTCACCTACATCCAAAAGCGAAAGATGATGCATCATGGTAGACTAGGATATTTCTAGATTTGATGTCGTCTCATCATGAGTGATTGCAGATACAAGTAATGGATGAGACATGGCATGATGACGAACGTGATGAACAAGGAGCACATGCTAGAAGACTTGTTCACGAATGGATGAACACATGGAACATGCCAAGTACAAGTGAAGGAGAGAGATGCACGTGAAAAATCAAGCGAACACCAAGACCATCGAAGACTTCGCACACCTTGCCATGTGGAGGTGAAGCTATGATACACCAAGAGCAGATTCATCACTCAGCAGCACTACAGCTCGACATGAACATACCAGCACTGCCGTGTCAAGTCATGTCATGAGTCATCTCGGCCACATCACTACTATGGACCATACTGTTGTAATTAATGTAATGTAACGTGGAATTCCAAGACACCCACATGTAAATATGAAGAGTCATGTAAAGTTGAAGAGTCATGTAAGTCAAATAGTCATGAGGGAAGTCGAACAATCACAAGGGCCAATTTCACCCTTGGTTATATATACCCCTCATTTGTACATGCAACGGACTTTTCACCTTGGCTCCTCGCACATAGCCTTGAGAGTTTGTGATCTTTTCTTTGAGGAGAAAGAAGTGGCTCCAATGCCCTGCTATCGAGCTTATTGATGTAATGGTGTACAAATGTGTCTTGGAACTTTCGCTTAATTCAGAAGCCTGTTAATAGGCCAGCACGTTTTCACACACGTATTGTATTCGTTTGTAAGAATATTATTTTGACGCTTGTAATACAAGTTTCTTTAACCTGTATTAAGACATGTGAACTATTTCGGTTGTTTTAGTATCTATGTTGTTGGAAATGTGTTGTATCAGTTGCTAATATTGTCTTTCCCATGTGGGCTATCTTGTTGAACACTCAATAAATTCATTCTCGTAAAATTGTTATAATGCCTATTGCACTCATGTGGACTATTCCATTGGGTGTTGTGTGTGGTATCTGTTCACTTTGTGTTTGTAATTGTTGCATCTATGTGGACTACTTCATCAGAAGTTGTGCATGTCCTATTGTGTTGTGTGTCTATAGCATATTTGGGATTATTCCCTTTCAACCTGAGACTCACTTCCACCCTCTCCCTCTATAGTGAAATAACTTTGACACAAGTAGCACTAAGCACTCACCAAGCACGCGAACCTCTTTGTTCGAAGACAAAGCAAACCACTTTCACGTGCTAACAAGCAAGAGCTAAGGCATATCTTTAAGATAATGGTAACCAAGCCATCGTACTGGATGGGACTCCTACACCAAAAAGTGTGAGGTCTAGTTGGGACTTCATACCGCGGAGATCCCCTCAATATTGGCAGGTCCAACACCATCAACATTTCTGGCGCTAGAAGGAGGGTCAGATGACAAGATGAGTCCTCACAATCTGTTTTGAATCTCCGCATACTTATCATGACTAAACACATAATTTCTCTTCTAGAGTGTATGTCTTATGGGAATGAATTTGAAATCTCGGAGAAGCTTTGTAATCTCTTGTCACAATACACGTATGAAGGTGAAGGCAGAATTGCCTAGCTTAAACATAGAATGGTCGTAGTAGTTATATATCAAAAGTATAAAATCCATGAAGATTACATGATGTGTGCGTTGTTCGCACACACGCTTCGAGGGAATCCACTGCATTGGTGTGCCACACTGCCCGAGAACTCTATTCACTCTCTCACTAAGTTGATTGAAGAGATAATCCAAGCTTTCCATCATTTTGACCGCCAAGTGCTCAATAAAGAAATTCTTAAATTACGGAAAGCACCTGATGAATCCATTGAAAAATTTCACACACGCTTTTGTAATCTTGCATATTGATTTCTTGAAGATGAAATTGATTGGGAATTTCTCGATGGAATATTTAAGTATTTTCTTTACATATTCGACAACCCGCAATTCTTAGAATCATTCAAACACCTCCCAACATACCTCGGTGTTAGAGCTGCCAAATCTAAGACATATAAGGTCATTGTCACAAGTGATTGTTCGTCCTCTTCTCATCAAATAGCTCTAGCTCTGCAGTGCGAGGTGGGAAAAGGTGCGCGCACATTTGTTGAACTGTCACATCCTCCTACCCCACCTAATCTTGATATTTGCACAGATTTGGCTTGCAAGCCTATTGGTTGTCACATGGATTCATTCCCTCAACCTTCGTGCCCGCGTTCCATTGATCCTCCAGATTGTACTTTCTTGTGCTCTTTCGTTCTTGTTGTGAACGAGGATCAAAGGGTTGATGGAGTTGGTGTTGTGCAACCAACCTGCGCTATCATTCATGATGAGTGTGTGTAGGAATCTAAAGAAAAACCCACAGTGAAGGATGACTCCCTTCCATTGCACCTCATCCACTCTATCCTGACATCCCTTGTGATTCTGCCACTTTTGATTCTCTCTATGAAAACTAATTTCTGGATGTTTATACTTCCGATCGTTCACATGACACACCAGATGTCAACCTGTCATTACATTGCAGAGAGGACACATCTTCCTCTAAAAATCTGTCCCATATGTCATCTGTCATTTCTGAAAATACAGAGGGTGAACATCCTTGTTTCTCATTTACCCCTCTGCATGATTCATCAAATCATGAGGATGCCGATGAACATCCTGAATTTTATGATCGTGGTTGTTTTGATCTTTGTACTTCTTCATTTGATTACGATGTTGATTCACTCGTTGTTAATCTGTCTAAGCCAAATGACAAAGTGGAAACCCTACAGGCTGTCGAGGCACTTCAACCTGGGATGATGGTTATGTCAAGTCCTCGTTGTCCTAAGGTTATTTCCACTGCTGATCAGAAATTTTCGAAACACCCAAGGCTCCTTATCACTCTCTACTTCGCATTGAAGATCAACCCAACACATAGATTTCGCTTCCTCCACTCAAATCACATGATCCCATCGCTCAAGCTTTGGAGGAATCTTACACAACGAGCACGCTTGGAAAGCATAAGTTGTTGGTATTTCTCATGTTTTCTCATATGTCGCAGTCCAAGGAGTGTGTATGTTTACCGTCTACACGCAGTGTGTCGCAACACCATGGTACGTCTGCAGAATGTTTGTTTTGTGCATTCGCTCTTTTCTATTCTATGGATGTTTTAGAACTCAAAGAGTGTTGGTCTTCGTTGATCTATCTTTCTTGTTCATTGGTTTACATGCATATATTTCCTGTTAACCATGCCTGCACCAACATGGGCCATCCAATTCACCGGTGGCTGCATTGGAAATATCACTTCACGTGAGTAGGCCCATGCACTCTTTAGTGTAGGAGTACCAATAGTCTTTGATTCTTGCTTTGCTTTGATTTCTAGTTTGCATGTTTGTTTGTTTGCTTACGTGGTTTGGTTTTCTTGCTTTCTTACTTTGCTTACTTGTTTTACTCTTGCTTACTTCTGCTTTTTGTTTTTTTCTTTCTTTGCTTTCTTGTACCCGTAGGTTAGCCTCTCATGAAACCATGTTTGGCTTTCAAGACAAGCAAGTCAAATCTAAGAGGACTTGTACAACTATCAAGATCTATTTATCTGTTTTCCTCTCTCTTTATGAAGAATTTTTTGTATTCATTTGATGGTGCCTCGATGGAAAATATGGTCTCTTCAAAGTGAGTCTTGGTGAAAACACAATGCTT
Organism: Pinus taeda; assembly: GCA_000404065.3. Lineage (NCBI taxonomy): Eukaryota > Viridiplantae > Streptophyta > Pinopsida > Pinales > Pinaceae > Pinus > Pinus taeda. Next base: position 7,943 of record APFE030712648.1, read on the forward strand.
ACACTCTAACTAGTACCACCTACTCTAGTCGGTTTTTTTGCGTTAACTCTTGTCAGCTCAGTCAAGTAGAGTAAGGTGAGGGGGAAAACCTTAACGAGTATGTCAGAGGTATACATAACATACTTCTCTGAAGGAAAAACCTCTTATGCTCTCAATAAGTCGGGATCCCTCTTCCTCCTCTGAAATAAATAAGTGTCTATGCACAATTCTTTGAAAAAAATAAAAATGAATAAGGCGAAAGAAGAGAAAGGCCTCTTGTGCAGAGAGGTGATGCAAGTAACTCCACCAAGGTACTAACCAGGCTCACTAGCAGTGGAGCGATGCTTGTGTTCCTGCATGACTCCGTCAGAGTATTGTCCAAGCCTACTGACAGCGGAGCAACATTAGAGATGAAACTTAAACTCTGACAGTTATATTACTTGTGCACCAACATACCCCTCATCCCCAATCAAAATAACTAAGTTGACTTGGCTTGGAATGTGTGTTGATCGATTAAGATAATGGTAGGGACTACATCTTTCAGCCAAACTAGTGTGGAAACCACAATGATCAAATAATCAAACAATATTTCCAGATGGGTTAGACTTGCTTTTCGCGAAACAAGGTCCATACAGAGAGCTAGAGTTCTACTAGTGTGTCGCCAAATGTCGTAGCAGCTACAACCACCCTCCAAAACTTTGGCTCGCATGCAAATTTCAAAGCCTAGCTTGGATCTTGTGATCAATCATCCTTGGTCACTTATTTGTAAGCTGATGATTTCAAGCTCCCCTCCTTGATCCTAAGAGTTGTCCGCGTTCTCATCTTTATGCAACATGTGTCATTTTTGGGCATAGGGGTTGTTGTTTGTCATGCAAAGGGAATATTGTTTTGCTTCAAGGGAAAGCATGTGTGCATAAGTGGTTGTCATCACGTAGACATGTTTCACACTCACTTCATGCACTCTTGTCACGAAGGTTTTTGCATCAAGCAAAGTATGTCTTATGTATTCTGGATGGTCTATGTTGTGTCACTAAGGGTCTGTGTACAATCACAGTCAAGTCCTATCAATGTTTACATATGTTTCAATGACTTCCCGGGACTGTGTGCTTTGATTCTGCAACCATCAAGCTTCCTCCCTTGCCCACTGAAACCCTACAGTGTGCAGAGACACCAACCTCCCTTGCCTACTGAAACCTCACAGCCCACAGAGACTCCAGCCAACACTGCTCTCCAAAAATGCGCAGAGCACTCAGGCAAGGAGCATTTCTCTCCGAAAATGCACAAAGTAGTCCAACTGCACTGCACTCAGAAATTGCACAGAGGTGTCCTCCCAAGACCCCCATCCCCTAGCAATGTCCTATGCCTCAAAACTGCGCAATGTTGTCCAAGCTGCCCTGTCTGTCTTGCATGCAAAAACTGCTCAGACGAGCCTCCCAGGGCCTCATTCCAACAACAGTCATTGTCCGCTGAAATTGCGCATATCTACATCTCAGTGACTACAAGAAAGTGTTACATGCTGAAATCACTTCCAAGGAGTTGAGGAGAAGGACCAAGGGACCAAGTAATGGAAAATATCAAGACCACATGCAAACTCTGTCAAATGCATGATCATCTTGAGGGTAAGTAAAGAACACCTTTCGAAGTACACCTCTTCATTGAGTTTGCAGGACTTCTTGTCATTATCATATCATCCTATCCTCAGTAACATGCATGTGCACAAACATGAAAAGTCATTTTATGTGTTTCTTCTACATGTCTTGCTTCCTTTTCACTTGTTCGACCAACTGTCGTCTCTGACATGTTAATTGTTATGTCATGCTTGAGACCTCATTTTGGTGATGTTGAAGGTTAAGTTTGAGTTGTGCTCACTATGTGAACATCTATCGCACTCACACACAATGTTGTAAGCACTGTTGCGCAAGTGTCGACGTGGTTGTTCAACGATCTATCACAAGTGTCGTGCTTTTCGCCTCACGCCCATCGGTCAGTCACAGTGAGTGCATGTTGTCTTGATGGTTCGAGGTGCATTGTCATCAAGTCATGGTGAAAGTGTGTTCGCAAGGTCATGGATGTACGAAGTCACTTGTTCACACAATTAGTCATTTTGTTGAAACATTGTCGACCAGGCCACCCTCGACAGGCCAACACGTTTTCACACATGTATATTATTCGTTTGTAAGATTATTCTTTGGACGCTTGTAATGCATGTTGCTTTAACCTGCATTAAGACAGTTTAACTATTTCGGTTATTTTAGTACATATGTTGTTGGAAATGTGTTGTATCATTTGCGAACGTTGTCTCACCCGTGTGGGTTGTCCCACCGGACACTCGACAGATTCATTCTCGTAAAATTTTTATAACATTTGTCACACTCATGTGGACTATTCTATTTGTTCACTTTGTATTTGTGGTTGTCGCATCTATGTGGACTATTCCGTCGGAAGTTGTGCATGTCTTGTTGTGTTGTGTGTCTTTAGCAGAGTTGGGACTATTCCCTTTCAACCTGAGACTCACTTCCACCCTCTCCCTCTGTAGTGAAATAACTTTGACACAAGCGGCACTAAGCACTCACCAGGATCATGAACCTCGTTGTTCGAAGATAAAGCAAACCACTCGCACGTGCTAACAAGTAAGAGCTAAGGCATATCATTAAGCTAATGGAAATCAGGCCATCGTATCGGATGGGACTGTTGACACCTAATCATATGGATTGGGTGAACAACTGTAATTAATGTAAATAAATAATAGAGAATATGGAGAGACATCCGGAGATGAACTGAACGGTCACTCCCTCTTGTATATAATAATGAAAAACCTGAATGAATATCATGATTTTATTTGAGGAGTTACCTCCTAGTCTGACATGGTATCAGAGCCAGCTCTATTTTTAGTATTCTTTCCCTTGTAACTCCTCTTTTCTGCCTACATTATGCCTACTTTGCAAAACTGACACATCTGCCCCTGCTCCTCACTTGAAATGATATATCTCTTCCCTCCTAACAGTTGGCCCTCTGACCCATGTGATCGTTCTAGCAGCCTACATTTTTGTCCTTTATTTCTTCTAATAGAGAATTTCGTTATTCTCAAATCAAACATTGGCCCCTGAAAGAGATTTTCTTAACAATCAAACATTTGATAGATTTCACTGCACTTGTAGTTGCAGCTCTTAAATTAGAGACTTCGATCAGTAAAGTACCGTTGCTGGTTCTGATCTTGACATATTGAGGTGAAGGATCAGACACATTGTCGATTCTGTAGAGTTCTTCGTTTAAGAAATGGGCATATTTTCTTTTTGTTCTGATTGCTGCAAAAACTTCCTCCTAATTTACGATTCCAATAACAGTCACCTTCTGATTTGCCAAGTCTGCATCTATTGAGTATAGCCCTTTTATATGGGAGAGAGCATTTCAGATCTTTCACTCACAGCTCGCAGAATACAGTGGTACTCTCATATCCACTCGTTGCGGGGTAATATTCTTCACGGCCTGCGTTTCAAGAACAAGTTGTAGGTTCAACATTGTATCTCTATATTTTAGTGAATCAGTACTAGTAACGATCTTCTAGCCCTCTAAGTATAGCATGCAGAATAAAAGCTTTTGGTCTATAGACTAGAAGAATTGGAGCGAGGCATGCATCTGCGCTGTCAGGTGATTTTAATAAGTAACATTCCCACCATACATTGACATATGTGTGTTTTAATACACCGCTCCCACTATCGTTTTAATACCCTACTGTGTTTTTTAATAATACATCACTTTTAATACATGCACTGGCCTCCATACAACTCGGTTCACCTCCCCTTTATATACACCTCTCCCATATATGCCTCTGATATTTACATATCAGAATAATATTTTTACATTTTTATCTACACAGCAAGTGAAATTTTTTTCTAGCAAAAGTATTTTTTTCCACAGTACACAGATTTTATAATGCATTCAATAATATCTATTATGGGAGTGGTTCTCAATGGGAAGGAGAATTATCCTGAATGGTCGCGGAAAATCAAACACACTCTAATTTTTAATGAGTTGTGGAAAGGAGTGTGTGTTGGAGACGGAGACAAAGAGCCAGTACAACCTACCTCAGAAAAGGAATTCGCCATTTGGGAAACTAAGAACAACAAGGCCTATGCATTGATTGCAGCATCAGTAAGTGAAGAGGTGAGTCAACATATTTCTCCATTTTCAAATGCTTTCGAAGCCTTACAAAAACTGGAGGAACTCTATGACTCACACTCTGCACTTGAAGTTGTTCAACTCATGATTAATCTCTTCACCTTTGAATTACAAAATAATGATCCTCTTGCTCTTGCATCAGAAGTAAAATCTATAATGCATGATATCAAAGTCACTAATGTTGAACTGGATATTCCTCTGATAGCTTTTCTCAAGGCACTTTATCCCAGTTACTCAAATTATCTTGAGTCATTGCAAGCAAATGGAAACCTCAAAGATATTACCTTTGACTCCCTTGTGAAACAATTTGCTGAAAGAAAGAAAGCTTTTGGGAAGAAGACAGCTCCTGAGTCTTCTAAAGAGGTTGTGTGCCTTGATCATAGAGAAAGGAATCTTGCTCAAGATTCTTCCAGAGGAAGAGGTGGTCAAAGAGGAAGAGGAAGAAATTTCAGAGGCGGGGGGGGTAGACACTCTCAAAGAGAAAAGTTGGATTTGCACTGCATACACTGCAAAATGGATCACATGATGCATCAACATGAAAGTTACCTTTGGACAGAATTGAGCAGGAAAGAAACCAACCCAAAGGTAAAACTAATGACAAAGACAAAGGTAAAGCACTTGAATTTGCTCACTATGTTGTGGCACACTGTAATATTGGAGTAAATGAATACTTATTTAATGCTTCACTTGCTTATTGGAAAAATGACTGGTTGCTTGATTCAGGAGCAACTTGCCACATGACTTTTAGAAGAGTTTTTTTTTGAAGAATTTACTGACAATGTTGATGGAGCAGTATACTTTGCAGACAAATCAAAATTCAAGCCATCAGGGCTTGGCACAATCAGGCTTAAATTTCCTGGTCTTCCAGAGTTTCTTCTAGATCATGTTCTATATCTCCCACAACTGAGGAGAAACGTGATGTCCTTGGTCCACATCCACTAGCAAGGACACTCCATTCATATGTTTGATGGCAAGCTTGAGGTGAGAAAAGCTTCAGACCACTCACTTGTCATGATGGGGATAGACGAAGAAAGGCTTCTCAAGCTGCAGGGTACCTTTGCTTGTGCACAAAATTTCTCATACAATTCTCATTATGAAGAAGGTACATTTCCATCAAGTTTATTATGGCATGCTAGATTTGGACACTTGAACTATGACAACCTCCGCTTTTTGAAGAAAAATGGTGTTACTGGTTTGCCTACAATTCCTAGGAAACTTAAGCAATGTGATGCTTGCATTCTAGGAAATCATAGCAAACAGTGTTTTCATGATTCACATTCAAGAGAACATAGAAAACTTGAACTCATTCATTCACATTTATGTGGTCCAAAGCCTGTTCCTTCTGCAAATGGAAATAAATATATGATGACATTTATTGATGACTACATCAGAATGTGCTGGGTTTATTTATTGAAGAACAAATCTGATGCTTTTCAAACATTCAAGAACTTTCATACATGGATTGAAAATGATGCACAATCTCATATTGGCTCTTTTCACACAGATAATGGAAAAGAATACACTTCAAATGAATTTGAAAACTATATTCGCCAACATGGGATCAAACATCAAACAATTGTGCCTTATAATCCCCAACAGAACGGAGTAGCTGAAAGAATGAATAGGACAATCTTAAATATGGTATGCTCCATGATGTTTTTCAAAAATGTAAAATTGATGTTTTGGGCTGATGCAATTCTATGTGTTGTATATGTAAAGAATAGATGTCCATCTAATGCTATTAGAAACAAGACTCCTTATGA
>APFE030712648.1:25303-42337 GCA_000404065.3 Pinus taeda
TACATTTCTTATATATATTAAGAGACCTGATAATAATAATGCTCATAATAAAAGTAAGAGAAAGACTCAAAATTTATAAAATTCAGACAATTAAGAGGGGAAACAAGGTAGAAACATAAAATGAATGAAAAGGAGCAAACAAGAAAAAAGAAAAAATTCATGATAGCAATAAAACAAATAAAATGAAGAGCTAGAAATAAAATAACCAAGGAGAAGCAGGAGGAATCAAGAAGTGAGAGCTGGAGTCCAACTCTTATTTAATTTCCAACTATCATCCCTATTAAGATTTTTGGCATGCCTTTCAATCTCAATTGCTTCCCTAAGCTTCCTATGGTGGAAGTGATATACCCTGGCAATGACTTTGGACTCTTTAATGCAGACATGGTGATTTGTTTTCTCTACATGCTCGGCTAGGGCTGATGAGCGGGATTGATTGTGTCTAATATCAGCATCATGCTCATGGATTCTTTGCTTAATAGACCTACCTATTTCCCCAATATAGGGAATACCATAGGAACAGGGGACAAGGTAGACGCCCTTCACGTCTTTAGGGTCAATAGGGTCTTTAACAGATCCTAGCGAATTCTTAATGGTATGGAAAGGTCTGAACGAGGAAGCGACATTAATCCTCCTAAGGATATGGGCAATTCTATCCGTGGTTCCTTGGATATACAGGAGATGAACCTTAGAGATAGGTTCAACACAAGTAGGTTTAACTCTTGGCACCTTCCACGCCTTATGAAAGGCCTTGAGGCTTTGAGATTTGTTATACCCATTCTTTCTAAAAACCTCGAGAAGATGAGATTTCTCTTGTGCAAGGTGGCTATCATCAAAGATTCTTAGTTGTATCAAACTCTCTAAAAATCTATTTTTTCATGATCGGTCCAAGCATATTGATATCCGATATCATTATTTTAGAGATTGTGTATTGAGGCAAATTATGTTGTTGGAGTACATTCCCACGGAGGAGCAAGATGTTGACATTTTGACAAAGGCATTGTCAAGATGTAAATTCGAGTTTCACAGAGACATGATCGGGGTAGATGATAATCCCTTTCTTGTTGAGAAGGGCATTGAGAAATGGCAACAAGAAATTCTCATAGCAACTTGTAAATAGTTAATTAAGTTTAATTAACTTAATTGGCTTAGGAATTTAGAGTTGGAAGTCTTTCTGTAGTCATGTATATGTTCTTCCTAAATTTTAGGGGTCCATGATGAGTTTATTTGAGTTGTAATTAGATAATTCAGTTTGAATGAGTTATGGACAGTTAAACTAGTTCTAACTATTTGTTGAACTAGTAGAGGTCTAGTAGTGAGCTGGTGCAATGGTGCATCCTCAGTGCTACTCCAGCTAACTGAAGATTCCCTCATGAGAAACTCATGCATGTCGATTCAGAGAAAGATTCAGTTGAGACTAGAGTGCATGGGCAGTGTATTATCAGTTGTAGAATGATCTGAGTTGTACAGATCATGCATGTAATCAAAAGAGGACCTAGATTTGGATTGTACAGTTATGGAGGAAGGATTTCCCAATTAAATATGGGTTGATCCTCCCAAGAATTGCGCAAGGAAATAGGGGCTCAACAAGCAGCAGAAATTGGCCAAGTGTTGGTTAGTGCAGGGTTGTGAGGCAGGGAGTTGATCATACTTGTGCGGAATTGTTCTTGTAAGAACAAGCTTTGTATTATCACTCAAATTTCTAATTAATGCAATAGATAGTCGGGGTTTCGAGCAATGGCTTTCCCCAGAGAAACAATTGTATTATGTGTCTTTGATTAGCTTCCCCTTGTCGATTATTGTTTTCATCGATCATTGGTTTCCGTTGTGAGTAGAATAGATTCTTGTCTTATGTTTTAGTACATTACATGAGTTGTGAATCTACAGGAAAATCTACACTAAAAACACTAATAATTGCTACAACCAATGATTTAGTTTTAAGTCATTGATCTCACCTTGTTATGATTATATGTCAACCTTCGCTTCCATATTTAATAGTGATTATGAATGGTAATGGGACTCAAATTTGACTGCTCTTTCTTGGGTTCCTTCCTTGACTCATTTTTTAGGTCTTCATGATCCTCTAATCTGAACTCTAAGTTAGATCCTCCATATTCTTTGATTCCAAGCTTGTTTGTTAGGGCCACCATGAGGAAGTTCATATTGCAGCTGATGTCAATGACCTACACTTCTAGCCTTGTTAATCTCTCTTCTACTAGATCAACGTTATTGTGAACAAACTCATCATCCATGGCTAGGGTTCTACTACTTTCTATCTAAGCTTCCCTTGCAACTACCCACGAGATTCCTCAAAGAAGCTTTCCCTTATACTAATATGATCTATAAATTGTTTTTCATATTCCACTAGATAGTTTGTCACAACAAAGCTAACAAAATAAATTAGAAAATATTCTATCAAGATTAAATCCTTGGAGATTCCATATTTGTTAATTATTTATTTTATGCTTATACATGAAACAGATAAAATGCAAAAAATACATAACAAAAAATACAACCACACAACATCCACAATGAAGAAAAATATTTGCTTCGGGAAACTCTTACAAGGGAAAACCCAAGTGGAAGGTGAGGTTCCTCTACTCTCTCTCTTTCTCTGGTATGGAAATAAGACAAAACAAAGGAGAAGGAACTCTCTGTGGAGATACCTTAAACCTGTGGTATGTTAAGTTGCTACACAACACTTACCCTCTCTATTATTCCCTCTAAATCCCACTTCCAGTTACTCTGTTTTACTATGAAACAAGATATAATAACATAAAATGGAACCCCTACTAGTAGATTGGTTTTAACATAGCCCGATAGACAACCAAGGATCAACGTTTACTCCCTCAACTCTCAACTAGAGTTACAAATTTGACCCTTCTAGAGTCTTCTTCATATTCCATACATGGTTAAACCTTTTTACATGAGCAATAGGCGCTGACATGGCATCCTCATGAACCATGGTTGTCAAATTGGAAGGTAAACTTTGAGGAGGCATATGTTTTATATATAAACTATGATTGATGTGTTTCTTGTATCATTGTAAAACAAGGGATAAAGCACAAGAAATAAATTTTGGACCTCAAAAGGACTTTGTTTAATGCGTCAAAATGGCCCCAAAGGGTTTTAGACTCCAATTCTCCAAACTAAGACTTTTCAATAAAAAAAAACCAACCAAGATGATTCCTCCAATTTGTCCACTTTGAAAGCATCAAGATAAATGATAAATAATATAATGATCCAGCTTGAATCAATTGGTAGCAAATGGGTGTTTAAGAATTTGAGTGTATAAGGTAAAGTGGAGGTATACAAATATTGGTTAATAGCAAAAGGTTATTCATTAATAGAGGGAATTGGTTTTGAAGATTTTTTTTCTCTTTCTTCTAAGTTAAATTTTGTTATATTTCTTTTATCTATTGTTGTTGCTCTTGATATTGAAGTAGAATAGAAGGATGTGAAGACAACATTCTTAAATGGGGATCTAGAAGAATAAATCTACATGAAATAGCTAGAAGGTTTTCAAATAAAAGCTAATAAAGAGATGGTTTGCAAGTTGAAAAATTCACTATATGGGTTAAAGCATCTCCAAGGATGTGTATCAAAAATTTGATACATATATTGATACTTGGTTTCATAGGGATCAAAGTTGATCACTATGTGTGTTTCAAATTAGTAGGTGATCATTTGATTTATGTGGTATTGTATGTGGATGATATGTTAATCATGGAAAAACATGGAAAATGTCAGGGAAGTGAAAACTCAATTGCCCTTTAAATTTGACGGTAAAGATATTGGTGCTACAAATCTTATTTTGGGCATGGAAATTAAAAGAGATCAAGAAAATAGGAAAATTTGGTTGAATTGGAGGAAGTATCCTGAGACAATATTGTAGATGTTCAATATGTAGGAATGTAGACCAATCAAGCTCCCTATTCCTCTAGGTGTAATCTATCAATGGATTAGTGTCCCAATATATAAGAAGAAGTGGACATGCCTCGTGTTCCATATGTCATTCTTGTTGATAATGTGGTGTATGCAATGGTTTGTACTAAATTGGGCATTGCACATGCAGTGGGAGTTTTGAGCATGTGCCAAAACTAGGAAAAGATCATTGGATAGTTGTAAAGAGAGTTTTCAAGTATGTGTGGGACAATAAATTATGGAATTTTTTACCAAGGAATAATTAGAGAAAATAGAGTTTTGGATATACATTGTTTTGTTGATGTTGACTTGGATCATAGAATCTCTGCAAGTTGTTATGTGTCTAACCTTTTTGGAGGAGAAATTAGTTGGATGAGCAAAAAACAATTTGTTGTGACACTTAACTACAAAATTTGAATACATGTCAACCATTCATCCAAGTAAGGAAGCTATATGGTTACAAAGATTGTGTTCAAGTAATGGGATTATTCAGGAAGCTATAGGGTTAGATTGTGATAGAGTGCAATCTTTCTATCAAAGAATTTAGCTTATCATTTCAAGACAAAGTATATTGATGTTCAGTATCACTTTGTGAGAGACATGGTTGATGATAAGAAGGTAATTCCAGTAAAGGTGGACACTATGAATATTGTTGCGGATTCATTAACAAATCCTATAAGCACTATGAAGTTATCTTGATGTAGAGAAACAATTGGCATTGCTACCCTGAATTATTGATCATGTACTCTTGTGACCCCTTGTATGCAAAGAAAACAAGTGGGAGAATGTTCGGTATGTGTTATATTCTTTGCACAACTAGTTCACCGCACAATTCTTATGTTTCAAGGATACCAAGGGCATCACAGTGGATTCCAAGTGATTGAAAAAAAATGGATGGTTTTTTCATCTATTTTTTGTGGTTCTTGACACCTGGTTTTCAAATTTGGTAGTTTTGTGCCCCATGGTTTCTAATTCTAGTTAAGGAATTAATGTTGTAATCTAATTTGGTTTAATGGATTAATGGTTTTGGATACCACGAGATCGTATATATTGTATTGTAAACAATGAAGTTGATTGGTGATAAAATTAGAGGTGTGGCTCTAAATAGCTTGTTGGTTTTTCCACTTTTGGTTTCCGAGGTAAATCATTGTGTAATATGTGATTGACATTATTTTATTTTTATGCTTGTTAATAATGTGTGTATGCATTGCCTTACTATATACGGTTTAAAACTTAACACATGCACAATATCTAGAAATCAAAGGTCGTAAAAAGGAGTAGCCAAGTGGTTCCAAGCAAAAAGAGCACCAGGAAGCTTTCAAGGAGAGGAAGAAGTGGAAAGGGGAAAATGATAAGAAGATTAAAACCACTACACATTAGTTCAAGGATCCTAGAAAGCATTGTAATCATTGTAATATTGATGGTCATAATAAGGACAAGTGTTGGAAACTACATCTGAAGTTGAACCTGAAGAACTACAAGATGGATGCAAAGAACAAAAATCTTCTAGCCACAAATTCTAGTAATCAAGTTGAAAGCAACTCCAATATGGATGAGAAGATTGTTTGCACATCAGTGAAGAAGGAAAATCTAAGTATCCTTCATCACCAGGAAGAAAAGGAGAGGACCAAACTCTTCCACAAAGATCCAAGTCAAGAAGAGCAATAGAGGCACTCTTTTCAACTTCGATTCACATGTTAATCTCATACTAACATATCATGTTAGCAAGCTTGGATTGGAGGTTCGCAATCATCATATCCAATTCCATTGGGATGGGTAACAAGGAGGCAATGACCAACACAATGAAACGACATAATATTAAATTTACTGCAAGTGTTGATTTTATTAAGGAACGAGAATTGAATGTTGTACCCCTTGATGCTTGTGTAGTAGTATTTGAAAGCGCTTGTATGTATGTGAAGGATGCAATATTCATGTAAAGAGCCAATCAATACCACCTGATCAAGGATGGGAAATTCTACGTCATCAATGCACACCAATGTAAGTTGAAGATCTCACTGGTAATTGCCAACCAAGCAAAGATGTTGATTAGTTCCAGTAAGAAATATGTTTTACTTTTATTTGAAGAGAATCAATTAGATTATGAGTCAATAAATGTAAAGGGATCCTTGGAGGGGTGTAATAAAGAGTATAAACATCAGTTGGAAGAGTTACTACTAGATACAAATGATTGTTCTAGGTTCTTAAATGACTATCACCCAAGAGGGAAGCGGAGCACTAAGTACAATTATTGTCAAACTCTCCATTGCTAAATATTGGGTTGTATAGACAAACCATTCTAGAATCAAATGAAGTGGAAAAAGAGTTGCAAAAATTGTTGGAGCAAGGTGTGATTCGGGTAAGCACCTTACCTTGTGGGTCACCCATCATAATTGTACCAAAGAAGGGTGGGACTTAGCAAATATGCATCAATTATAGAGTATTAAACAAGATTACATTCAATAATCAATACCCTCTATCTAGGATCAATTTGTTATATCAATTTTAGCATGAAAAACAATTCACCAACTTGGACCTCAAATCGAAGTACCACCAAGTACTCATCAAAGAAGAAGACACCTTGAAGATTGCCTTGAAAACAAGGAAAGGTTTGTATGAATGGTTGGTTATGCCATTTGGTTTATGTAATGCACCAACTACTTTTTTGAAGTTGATGAATTGCAAGTGAGCATGTCATGGGAGTGGTTTTAAAGCAAGGAGAAAGGTTTGTATGTTATAATGGGGTGGGTCTCAACTATCCTACATATGACAAAGAACCCTATGCCCTCGTACATGCTATTAAAAAGTGGAGGCATTATCTGATGGGTGAGGAGATCATCATCCACATAGGCACCAACTGCTAAAATACCTACAAGGCCAGAGTAAGCTACAACAAACCTATTACAATTGGATGGGTGTTTTAAAGAAATTCCATCTAGTCATCAAATACAATAAGGGTAGCACAAATAGGTTGACAAACATTCTTTCAAGGCCACTCACATCCAAAATTATTTTATTAACTCTAATGCACATGAAGCCTTTCACCTATGATGCATATAAAGAGGCATACACAAAAAGATTAGGACTTTAAGGAGGTGTTTTAGCAACTACAGGGTTAAAAACATGCGGAAGATGGCGACAACAAATTAACATGCGGAAGATGGCGACAACAAATTTGACTATTGTCTCCAAATGGGTTACTCTCCAAGTTGGACAAGCTTTTTGTTCCTAAGGCTAAACAATCACAATTTATCAAAGAGGTTCACACCTCCAAGGTTGTAGGACATTTTGGCATTGGAAAGACAATTAGCAACTTACAAAGGTATGTGTACTGCCCCAGGATGCAAAAAGATGTAACACACTACAGTATATTAGAGTAAGTAAACTTTGTTGTACCAACAAACATTGTGACAAGAAGAAAGGTCTATACCATACATTACATGTACCCTCTCATCCTTGGAAAAACATTTCCATTCATTTTGTGGGACATTTGCCAATAACCAAGAAAGGATATGACTACCTATTTGTGGTAGTTTAGTAGGTTCAACCAAATATGCATTTTCATGGACCATTAAAATACAAGAAGTTGTTGGAAATACTGGGGGGGAGGGTGAATCAATATTTCATTTTTCTTTATCAAAAGCATTAACCAATAACATCACATCAAGAAGTACATAAGAATTATATGAACAATTTATTTATATTACAAAGGAGCCTACAACTTCCAATTTACCAGCTACAACCCCAAGATATTTACCAACCACTACTGGGAGGAGCTACAACCCCTGGTTTACGAGCATCCACTAGGAAGAGGCAACAACCCCCTGAAAGAAGCTACAACTTCCTTGTCTAGCACCACCCTGCAACCCTCTAACATAAAAAAGAAAATAAAAACTTCTTGGGCTCTCATACCAAGGACAATTACCCAATTACAATACCCAACAATCTTCATCCCAATATCTTTGTTGAGATTGTTGGGTATTGTAATTGGGTAATTGTCCTTGGTACGAGAGCCCAAGAAGTTTTTATTTTGTTTTTTATGTTAGAGGGTTGAAGGGTGGTGCTAGACAAGGAAGTTATATAAAAATGTGACACTTCACTATGACACTTCATTAAAAAATATAACACTATAGGAAACTGTATGTAACACTTCATACTCTTGTTTGTGATTGTTTTAGGACTGAAACCCTTGTTTCTTGGAGATTGTTTGAGGAAAGGCTACAAATCCATGAATGGGTTTCTTGGAGATTGTTTGAGGAAAGGCTACAAATCCACGAATCACTTAACACTTGTCTAGAGGACACCACTAAATATGAGGCATGGATGCTTTCGACCTGAGGAGACCTCGCCAAATATGCAGTAGACATCCATTAAGTGTGGGTTGCTCAGCCATGTTTTGGTTGATGAAGATGTATCTAATCTATTAAAATTTGCCACAAATACATTAAAAAAAAAATTATGCCCTAAAGTTTATATGATAAAAATATGTACAGATCAGATTTGTTTCCTAATCCCAGTTTTGTTTGGTGAAGATGTCTCCAATTTTTAGGTTGCCCCACACACATATATAATTCTCTCCTAGAGATTATATGTACAGATCAGATTTGTATACTAAACCTAGAAAGTAGTGTGTGTTGGTATTTGAAAACCAAATTGAAATGAGGAATCCTGAGAACCAAATTAAGTCAAAAACTAGAAAATACTAATGTTGTTATGAAAATCTGAAAACTTGACAAAGTAAACCAGGGAAAGCTAGGAAACTGGAACAGTTGTGTCTTGGTCTAGTTATGAATCACAAGGGTTTCTTTATACACGTGAATTTTTTTAACTACTTTTCTTTTCACTTTTTTGGTTGGATACATCATGTCCTTATCCATCATTTCAGATTTGGATACCTTCATCTAACCATTCCCAGATACAGAACCATGCCCTGCCATACCTGGCCCCGAAACAGGCCAGATCTGGATCCGACACATGAACATGTGTATCCCAGGACTTGGACCACCACATCCAATAACTTTGTATTATTTATTTACGATCATCATTCAAAATCTTGAGATTTTCCCACGGTGGATTTTACATCTCGAAGTCTGTCCTATCTTTCCCTCATACATGACTTTGGCCTTGGGTTCTCATCAACATCTATCATTTATTACAATCAAAACTTCAACGTTTACACTAGACATAATGATGGGTGTTACAAAAACCCCTCGATAGATTTATTCCACCCTCTAAACATTCATCATTCATAGTTTTCTCACTTCAGCTTCAGGAGACCTCCGTCCCTAACATGATATCATGACACATTGGCAAGAAATTTAACTTCAAAATAAATGACTTTATTAGTTTTAACTGGTGCATATAGCTCTCTGTTCTATTATTTGACCCTTGGAAAAAATTATATTTGTTCACTCTACTGAGGTCCGAGGATAAACAATATAGAATGCATCTTGCATGTGATATAAAAATTGAGCAAAAGAGGGCAAACAGAATAGCAATGTCATTTATTGTAACCAAAATAAAATTAGAACAATTAACAAATATTAATCCACAACAGAAAAAAGGAGCAAAGCACAAGAAGATGAGCTCCATCTCCATGAGATTGATACATAGCATGTTAACTCCTCAGAATGGAAAGATCTTCAATATCAGGGATTCCATCTGACTTTCCACTATACTTCATCTTTACAGGCAATTTCTTGTCTGAAAGATTTACGACAAGTTGACCACATGCACCACTAATGTCCTGGCCCATTTCCTGACGAACTGTTGTCCTGATGTTGTAGACACCCCTAAGAATCTTTTGAAATAATTCTACATTTTCCTTCTTACTTGTCCTATATTTGCTGATACTGCCAATAGGATTAAAGGGTATCAAATTTACCACCTGCACAGTACCAGATCAAAAATAGAAATGAAGAACCCCCAAAATGGTTATAACTTATAACTAAAGACATAAATCAAAGTCTACGTAAAATATAGACAGGAGAAAAAGGTTCTTAGAAGGATACTCACAACGTCATACTCTTCTAGCAACTTTCCTAACAAATGTGCTTGTTGTTCTTGATCATTAATGCCATCCAGCATAATGTACTCTATAAAAATTTTGCGTTTACTGCAAAAGACAGTGTATATGGAAATTAATCTTGGTTAGATATGAACTCCAAGATATATACTCTGCCTCTCCTTGCTAAGCAAATGCATGGAAATTTAAATTTATATTCCAAGTATTCATATCTTCTATGTAACATATTTTGTTTTGTTTACTAGGTTATGTGAGTTCTGAGATGACTGGCACATCTAACCTGTAGTTTGAGTAGCTGCGACCTAGGGGCAATTAAGCCATCAAAATCACCGAGGGATCACACCCAGCCTGGGCCACACCAGCCCCCAGCATCACTGGATTTTTGCCCACAGAGTTTCTAACCATTGACCTTTACACAACAAAATGTCTCAACAGAACACCCTGTCACCGTCTATTCTACGCCCCATGGGCATACCTTCTATGTAACATTGCCTCAAAAATAATGTCACTAATAGAAACTCGTATTCAGCCATTTCTTGTTATTTTATGGCGCGGTGTTAATTTATTGTGATTTTCCCAAGTAGCCACTTTACAGTTACGAGTTTACAATGCCTCTCAACAACAGAAATGTCTTGGATGTAAAGTTTTTGTATGTCTCACCTATTTACATGGCAATAAAAGAACTCGGTTAAAGTTTAAGAAAAATAAATAATGGCAACGTCCAATCCCATACCATGTGCAGGCCAAGGGCATAAAAACTGATCAGTCAAAATTGTTGAAATTCGTTTGCAAGCTAGAATTTCTAATCAAGATAATCACTTGTGACTGTTATATATGTTTACTTTTAGCATTTACTTCATTTAATTATCTCATCAAGCAATTATACACTTAATTATTCAAGAAAGTAGAGATCACAGTGCACAAAGAGACAAGAAACACCGGAAACTAGGCCAGTGGTCAGGGCAAAACCCACAAGGGGAAAACCCAGCAATCCTTTCCTTATAGAATCTTTGTCAACAAGAGAGGAATCCAAGGCATAGACAAACTGATCAGTAGACCAATTACCCAAGTGCCAAATCAGCCCTCCATCAAGACTGCCCATAATATTGTTCACAAAACTGTCCATAAATCTGTCCTTAGGATGCCATATACCACTGAAATAAAGTACCTCGGGAACTTGTTTAACCACAGAAGAATATACTCCAGAAACTCGCATAAACATAGAAGATTATAGCCTCAGGGAGCTCGCATAATCACAGAAGAATAGTGCTTCAGGTAGCTCGCTCTACCACAGAGAATGTGCTTCAGGAACTTTGCTTTCCACAGAAGAATAGTACTCTTGATAGCTCGCTTAATCACAGAAAATGTGCCTCAAGAACTTCGCTCTTCCTTGAAGAATAGTGCCTCAGGAATCTCACACTTTCTGCCTCAGGATCCTTGTACTTCTGCCTCAAATCAGATCATCCGAAGTCTATGTTTGATGAAGATGAATTGGCTCTATTTATAGTTGTTTGTTTATGCGAAGGGGCACGTCTCTTGGGCAGGCTAACTTGACTTCTGGGGGGCTGACTTGGTCAACTTGGAGACATAAAAGCAAATTTTTAAAATTCAATTTTCTTTCTTTTAAATGTCCAAATGGGACATGATAAATCATAAAATAAATTTTATTGACTCAAAAACATAACTATGAAGACCGAACCTAGTTACAATTTTGACAAAAATAGTACCTAATACAAAATTTTAGGTTTTATCATGTGTTTCTTGCAGTCTAAACGTTATCATGAATTTTTTCAGATCGCACAGTCTAATAAACTGTGTACTTGCTAATTTCTCTCATTACAGTTTTATACTTACAGAATAAGGGAATATGCAAAGCAATCAGGTTCAACTGTGGAAAAGTAAATTCTAGAGACTTTTAACATTCTACTGTTTCATGTGAATGTGGACAACTAAAATAATTGGAATCACAGCAATCAATCAGATGACCCATGCCAGTGCCCTCCACCACTATAGATAAGATGAATTTTGACAGTCTTTAACATACCCAAAACTGAAATGAAACTCACCTGTGTTCTTGATAAGCACGTAGTGCATCCATTAGCTTTCCAAGAGGAAAAGCACGTGCCGCTGGCATTATCTGACAACGGACCTCTTGCAATGGTGCATGAAGCGATACCGCAAGATTTACATTTGGCAAATCATTCTTTAAGTTATTAATGCAGTGAATAACCCCCACCTGCATGGAAACATATTTTCAACTTGGTTATAGAACTATCAGGGTACTCCCTTCAGAAGCATTAAAGATAAGATGATATTGATATCTTAGGATAACAACATACAGTGTATTAGTTATATTTCCCTCTTGTCACACAATTAAATTCAAGAAACTTCTCTCCAAGTAAACTATGAGATGAGCCTTTAAAAGAAACTGGGCAATAACCAAAAAATGTACAAAGTGAATAGAAAAGTTCAAATTCCCGTGATCTGTCCAAAGCTTAAATCTTTGATAAGTCAGAGAGGCAGAAAGTGGAAATATTAATGAGAGATGTGAGGTAAAGAAAGAATTCCATAATTTATAACCAACCAAAAGTAAAGGTCTTTACGGTTACAAGTTTTCCAGCAGCAGTAGCCTTCCAAAGAATAGCCGGAGAGATGCCCACAAGAGAGAGGATACCTTCCTCAGCTTTTAGAAATCTATAATAAAATTTCACTTGCATAAAATGCAATGCACTCCTAAAAGTCAATCAATCTCTGTACATCATCTACAAACACTGAAGAGACTGAAAACAGTCATCCAACTATAAATTCTTTTGGCAGCCAAAACATAGATAATAACCCTTTGATTCTTAAGTACTTTTCAATTAATTTTCATCCTACTTGTGTAGTTTCACACATTGTCCAGCAATATATGAATTATCTTGAATCTAATTAGAAATTTAGCGGAAGCTAAGAAAAGACATTGAGCATGTAAAGGAAATTTTCCAATATGAATTAAATATATGAATAGGAATGATTGATGGTTACAAGCATGAATGAATTGGGCATTTATATGCCCCATCGCAACAACATAAAGTTGTTGCACCTTATAATAATAACATCTAAATCTAATGTCCTAGGCTCTATCCTCTAGGTTTATTATATTTATTAAATGATAGATTTTAGACTTCTGTGGATGTTTTTTGCAGTGGTATGATCCGGATTGTCCACAGTCTTCTGTTCATTGAGTCGACGTTTCAAACCCCAAAGGGGGTCCATCATCAGGACAATTTAGAAAGATAGAAAGAATGAAAGATTGCTGATAATCTTCCCTAACGTTATTAAATGATGTTATGTTATATACATAACAGATGTAGTCCAAATGTGATTAACCTCTATTATTCTCCCAATTCTTTTGGTTTTGTAATTGTTAGCACTGAATTTGCAAGTATATCTTGCAGAGTTGAAGCCTTTTACAAGGTGTTATCTCTTGGATTCTACTTAGAGGAAAAGCCCCAACCTCTTCAAGGGGAAGACCTAAGGGCACAGCAGGCAAGCTGCCTACTCTCTCCTTGACAGCCCTACCTCTCACTTCTAGGTCTCGGAAGATGGCTTCCTACTTGGGGGGGGGCGGGGGGGGGGGGGGGGGGGGGAGGAGGGATTCCCTAAACTAAATCCTAAGCCTATGCTTTAATACAAGTGATTGAAGGAGGCCAGGATTTGATTATATGAATGGGGTTAGCCAAAAGATTCATTGATTCAAATGCCTCAAATGGTAAAGTTCAATATGAATGAGTAAAAAGATTAACCCTTAAGCATTGTTTCCAAGGTCATGCATATGCAAGTACTTGTATAATGAAGGTGTCTTGGCCAAGACACAAAACAGGAAAAAATGGCTTTCAATCGAAAGGTGTGCTTTGTGCTACAGCTCTCAAAAACACTGACATGGTTCAAACAATAGTAGTTGGCCCAATCTCTTAAAGCATCAACCAAAGAGGATAGACCATAGCCTTGGCCATACTACCCAATCACCACAATACCAGAGAGTTAATCTTCCCTAACGTTGTTTTCAGTGCACTGTAATAGCCCAATGGCCAAATGGATGGTTTCAGGTTACCTAGGGGGAATTCTGATATACTCAAAGTATGTGGAAGTAAAGCCCATGTTCAGGTCTGTTCAATGCAATATTGTTTGAATGGGTACCAATAGGGGGTTACCTGGAAACCCAAGTTGAGCCTTAAGTTCAATGAGTAGCATCCTGAATCTCAAGTATCCCTGCGTGTATGTTTCCAAAACCACAGTTTTAGATGCCCAACAACAGATACCAATGTTATTTAGAGATGTTAGAAAACCTCTTCTAGCCTAAAAATGTCTAATAGTCTTGCCCAGGGAAATATTCATATCCATCACAACTTGCATTGTAAATAAATGTGCAAAGATAAATAATTAGAAATTAAAGTGCATGAAAGAAAATTGCAATAGAGAGATATACGCTTCAGATTTTCATTTGTTTTAATGCTAAAATAAAGTAAATTTTTGCAATAAAATCAGAATTATAAAAATGCTAAAGAAAACATTTAGTAACATATTTCAGCCATAATAAAATTCAAAAAAGTACTCATTAAAATAATGGACAACAAGCATATAAAATGCAAAATATTTGAATAAGATTATGCTAAGCTATCTGACATGAAATTCCATTTAATCCATGAGAAGTAAATATATTATTTAGTGTAAGATACCCCTTAGGAATATCTCAAATTTTCCCTTTAATTTTCTGAGTATATTCTGAGTTTTTCAGTGTGGCATTTTGTCAAACAGTTTGTGTGTACTTGGCTGTAGGTGCACTTTCTTGGTTTTAAATTCAAATAGACATACACAGTGACTAACACATGCCAAAGAAATGCTTCGCGACAATATTATGTGCTTAAAACTAAACCCAGAAATTCATATATTGCCCATACAAGTCTGCATAACCATAACTTGAACATAAACTGTCATTACACTAACACGGCACAAGAATACACAGTGAGCAAAAGGAGTAGAGGAACCTGGTAATAACTCAGCAATGCGAACTTCAATACACTAAGGGCTTTATGACACGGTTCCAGCAATACAATATTAAGATAAATAGGCTTCAAGATGACTGTAGTTCATCCCCTTTCACATAGAAATATCAGCCCATGCAAAGACTGTCTGTAGCAGCCTCTAAACTAGCTACAAATTGACCTCCTCTTTCATATTCAGCCTCCAGATTGACTGTAAACACACTTGGCTTCACTCAGCCGGCAAGTTGGGCAGTTCGTGTTCTCTTCAACAGTGGTAATCTCTGCACATTCAGCGGGCAAACTCAGTCACAGGCTCATGGTATCTCCCAGCACTTGTCCAGCATGTAAGAATGGGCTCAGCCCTCTAAAATCACAATACTTGACCCTCCTTTTTGTTATCAGCTCTCTGCCAGCAAGAAGATATGTACTCAGCCAGAAAGAGGACTCACGTTCAACCCTTGAAATGACACTCCTAGCTCGGAAAATAAAGAGAAACTCGGCCTGTCTAACAGTAGCAACTCAACCTCTTCAGTAATGGGGAATTCGGCACAAATATCAAGCAACTCGACCAGCAAAACCCAGGATAACTGGGCCACTTTAATAATGGTAACCTAGCCCCCTTTGCTCAACAACTCGGCCCCAAATTTGGCTTGGCAACTCCAACTGAAAGAAGATTTATAGAATACAGTGATACACAAAATCAAAGCTTGAAATCAATTGATAACACTTTGAAGACTTACTCCAACTCTGCCATATTTTCTCTTTTGAAGCACAATGGCTAAATTTGAGTGATCCTTCTCCCAAACTAGCTAAGGTGTATAGTTTCAACACCGAAACTAGCAAACCAGACTGATTGTTTCCAAAAACCCTAGACACTTCCTCAAGAGTTCTCCAAATTTCTTTTTCTCAAGTGAGCAAATGCAATAATGAGAAGAGACCCCCTCATTTCCATTTTTTATAACTCACTTGACTCTTTTGCCACCCTTTTTATGTAACGAATAAAATATATAAATAATATAAATATAATGTAAATGATAATAATCATAAATAATAATTAGTTAAGTAGTAATTAGGTTGAAGAGGCATGTCTAATAAGACATGACTCTTCATGAAAAGACACTTGCGTCGTATGTAAGCAAGCCTCTCATTCTCATTGTAAATCATCATCATTCTCATTCTTATTCATACATTTCATATAATATTTATATCCTCAAAGGATAACTTCATTTTCCAAGTTTTCTGGAATAATTAATTTGTAGAAGGAACTTTGTTCGCTTCATTTGGTATCAGAGCAGTTCGGTCCTCTAGGTTGCTTAACTGATGCATAGAGCTCATTCTCCTATCCAAGTCTTTGACTATCGAAATTTGTCAACCTTGTTGCCGTATAATTGAAGCATTTTGCTCAGTCCTCTAGGTTGCTTAACCGATGCACAGAGCTCGTTCTCCTATCCAAGTCTTTGACTATCGAAATTCGTCAACCTTGTTGTCGTATAATTGAAGCATTTTGCTCAATATTTGAGAGTTTCTCCTTTTATCCGTTTTTCTAGGCCTTTCACCAAAAAAAAAAAAAAAAAAAAAAAAAATTAACCCAAAATATATATAGTATATATAAAGTAAATAAAATTAAAAAAAAAAACAACAATGGATACAAAATCTCATACCAAGTATATTTTAAAACTTTTTAAGTGGAAGAAGCTCGTGGTTTTAAAAACAACACATGGTAATTTCCCATGGTATTTTAAAAAGTTAAAGGAAAAAAAAAAAACAAAAGGAATACATTTTACTTTTTTACGTGGAGAACATTTTAACGGAGGTTTTAAAAACAACCCATGGTAATAGCCCATGGTATTTTAAAAGTTAAAGAAAAAACAGGGATACAAAAGCTCTTCCGTGAAAGGTAAATATTACTTTTTACAGGAGGTTTTAAAAACAACCCGTGGTAATAGCCCATGGTATTTTAAAAGTAAAAGATATTTTGATAACATTGGAGAAAAAAGGTGTGATCTAAATAATTTTAATCTTTCAAATCTAAAGATTGTGACCATACCAAGAGTCACGTCTCAT
>APFE030712648.1:42357-84604 GCA_000404065.3 Pinus taeda
AAAGAGAAATTATATAAAAAGAGAGTTAAAGAGGAGAGAGAATATATCATATAAAAATTATAAATAAATAGAAAAAAATAAATAAATAAATTGTTGAAAAAAAAAGGAAGATAAAAGAAGTGAAAAAAAATGGAATCTCTAAGAAATGAACAAAAACAATTCCAAAAAAATGTAAAACAAGAAATCATGATCCTTACCCAACAATATGCTGGACTTGTGGATATGCACTACAAAGAAATAATGGAAAAGGACGAAGAAAATTCTCGTCTCAAGGACCAAGTCGAAAAATTACTTGCGCAAGTGAAGAAAACTAAAGTCTCAAAGAAAGAACTCAAGCAGCATTTATCTGAACAAGAAGAGGAAAATTTACGTTTAAAGAACCTTAATAAAAATTTATTAGAACAAATCAGAGATCTAAAAGATGAAAAACTTAAAATTCAAAACACTGAAAATAAGGTTGATGAATCAAAAACCAAAGAACTTTTACGTCTGAGAAACCATAATCAAAGTCTGCTCAATCAAGCGAAGAAACTTAAGGAGGATAAGAAAGCATTAAAAGATAAGTTGGAACAAGTCACTCAAGAGGAAGTATCGAAATCTCCAGCCACAACAGTTCAAGTTGAAAATAAGGGAATGAATACCAATCCGGTGAATATGACAACTCAAGAAGACAAGTCAGTTGAAGAAACGACACACGTAGATGTTGCAGTTCAGACAATGGACATCCCAAGTGAATGTTCCATAACCAATTCAACAACATCTTTGCCAGAAGAAAATCTAAAAACTTTATATCGGCATCCAAATCATGAGAATAGACAAATCAACCAAGCTATGTATCAGGACCATTCAAATCATAGGCAACAAATTAATGTTTCAGAGAATAATGACGTAACATCAATTCCGTCTTATGCTGACAAGTCGTTACAAAATTTTAGTGATCAGAATGCTATACAGAAGATTAATCTGGGATGGTCTGATCCCTTCTCAGTGCAACAATTTTGTTTGTCACTAAGAAGATCATATCAACTTGTATCGACGAGGATGACTATTCCGAGACAGAAAGATTTTCGAAGCCGGAAAAGAGATCAAGCCTTTTTTCATCGACAAGCTTTGAGGACAAAGCTTTTTGAGGAAGGAGGCAATGTAACGAATAAAATATATAAATAATATACATTTAATGTAAATAATAATAATCATAAATAATAATTAGTTAAGTAGTAATTAGGTTGAAGAGGCATGTCTAATAAGACATGACTCTTCATGAAGAGACACTTGCGTGGTATATAAGCAAGCCTCTCATTCTCATTGTAAATCATCATCATTCTCATTATTATTCATATATTTAAATTAAAATATAATATTTATATCCTCAATGGATAACTTCATATTCCAAGTTTTCTGGAATAATTAATTTGTAGAAGGAACTTTGTTTGCTTCATTTTACCTTTTCCCTCCAATTAAATAATAAAAGCAGTGTTTTTTCCTTTATTTAATTAAGTGACATTTATTAACTAATTAAAGCCACTTTTAACCCCGAAAAATGCTTAATTCACCTCCATGATCACACCAGCCACCAAAAGCCCATTTTCATCATTCTACCCTATAGATATTTACACCTCGATTCCAACAAGCTATTACACTAAGGTGTTTCTCCAAGTAATCAGCCCAAAACAACACCTTAAACATAATTAATTAAAATATGCCCATTAATAAATCCATTTTACAGAAATTGTTGGAATGCAGCGGAACCAAAATCGAAATGTGTAAAACTGATCTCGGTGATGGAAAATGGCAAGCGATCCTAGTCAGCCCCCATAAAACTTCTCAAAACTCTTCGGGCTTACTAATAATATAATCCTGCTCCCGCGACTTGGCTAACATAAGCTCTGGAAATCCCTTGTAATCTCACCATAAGGCAATCCAAAAATTGAGGACATTACAGTCTACCCTCCCCAAAATTGCTTGTCCTCAAGCAATGTCATTGGATGTTTCCACTCCACAAGCTAGTCCAAACTAATACCAGGGTCCCAAACCATCATGATCATCGTGAAGCATTCCTCGCTCCACTCACTCCCCAACAAGGCATGGACACAAGAGACCCTCTGCATACTACCAATGAGTAGAACATCTCGAAAATGCAAAATCCTAGCCATCTCCTCAAGAAGTTGCTTTATCGGAAAACCAATTTCATATACCTCAAGAGTGAACTCGATAAGGTACAATCCAACTTCTACTGAGAAGGGTCCTCCTCCACATGAACTAACCATAACCTCCTCCTATTGATCACTCTGCCATACTAGCGAGATGCTCCAAAATATCAACGAATCAGTAAGTGAAATGCTCTCTGCGAAACTGAGGCCCAATAAAAGATCTGAGTGATGTCCCCCTACAAAAACCAGCTCATCCATAATAGTGGTTGAACTGCCAAGCCCTGTAATGATAGGGTCCCATGCTAATCTTGAAAAGAGACTGCCATGTTTTCGCTACGCCACTTTGATCATAAATAACTGCCCATTGCACTCACATTGAATCCTCCTCACCTAGAACCTTGTGACAAAACATCTAAAGGTCCAAAACCACAACCATGAAGCACATCCTGCCAATGCATCTCAACGAGGTCAGAGTCTACCAGTGTATAACTCGACCTAATCCTGAGCAACAACAGGAAAAATCTGTATTGTCACATTCTGAAGACCTCTGTAATCCTCGACGTGTCAACTCAAGAATGAACTAAACCACCCACTATCATAACCCTACTCATCAAGAAGTGGAGTGATCCATCAATCAATTGGATCCCTAGATCCCCTAGCCAAATCGAGTGTTCACAACTCCCTACCCCTACTGGTTGTTGCTGTGTAGTACGGAGAGATGTTGGAACCCATCGATGCCTCATCTCTGATCCATGTATGCAACCAATACATGAACGCCATGTATCAATAATCAACTAGGTGCATGCAAAACCTCCCTACTCCTACCAAATCACGTAGATAAATCTATTATCCCATCTCCTGATGATGCACCCCAATATTGTATGGAGTCCAAACACCCTCCTATAAGAGAGGTCTACTACCGGTTGCACATGCTCATGTAATACCTCAGAATGTCCTGCCAAAAATGTGTCATGCATCTCCCTATGTGTGAGCTCAGGGGCAGAACATATGCTATCTCTGCAGTAGATCGGGCCATCCCCAAGCCTGTATCTGCCAACTCGTGCCCTAACCATATGCCGCAACTAGGAAGTATCTCTCTTGATGAATATCTCTAGAATATCTATTGTCGCATCCCCTGATGATGGACTCACTTGGTAGTCCAAAATGTTGGGTTCATAAAACTCTATAACTGGTCATTCCTCCTCTATTTAAAATTATCCTCACTTGTATGGATTCATTATTTAACAGTGTGTCTCTTGATGCATTGTGTCCCATCCAACTGTCTCAAGTGAGCCTCCCGCGTCCTGCTACTAATGACAAAAGCATCAAGGGACAACAACCAAATCCTTTGTGACAGTAAGAAATAAGGAGGAAAGATAGGCATGTGATTCCCCAGGGGTATGATCAAAAGATGCTCATTTGTGCCCTCATCGATACTGGATAAGCTAAACCCAATGGTATGCCTGACGTCTCTATCAAGAGATCTCTCTGGAGGCAACACTCCAAATTCCTGTTGTGCAACAGCATACACTATTGCATATAGCCACATATCCCCACACTCCTCTGCATAACACTATACTCTACGCCATATCTTTGTGCACCACTAGATACCAATGCCTACTATCATACCACCCTGTATTATCTGGTATCCTGCATGTGCTAATGTATCTGCCACTCTGCTAGTGAACCCATTATGATGTGAGTTGTATCTCCTCATCTATCTCGGTAGACCTGAGCGACATAACTCCTCACATGCTAAGGGAGATCTCACTGTTATGTTGATCCTCGATGACTCCTGTGCCCAATACATCAATGGAGGAGCATCATCTCCATACAATGCCCTACTTGGTGGCATACCAGTGCCCTCCCATCTGAATGACTCCTGCCTACAACCCTGCACATAGACAATCTGCCAAGACGTCTCCCTAAGTCTACTCATAAACTAATTAGCCACTAGTGTTGATTGGAACTGTCCTAAAGAATGTGTGTGCTTGGTCACTAGGTCAACCATCCCACCAATGCCATAGTCATCCTGCACCTCTGGTATATGATGGAAAACCCCACATGGATCCCAATGCTAACTTCGGCTTGCAGTACCCACTCCACTCGTGTCAACTAAACCTAGATCCCAGATGGATGTATCCTTGTTTGAAATATACCTATCTCCACATCCCATGGGTGCATAATCAGAAACCTCTGGGACATACCTATCTACAAGTGCCAGTGCATTTGGGTGCTCCTCGTGCTCAACTATCATAGAAGGCAACTCTATCAAATCATGAGTGCCCCTAACATCCTCTTGTGTGATGGTTGCCATATTTAACTGACTATCTACTATGGAGGATGAAGAACGCACATAACTCAACTCCATACAACGCTGCTCAACCTGCAACTATGCTTCTTAAAGTGTCATCTAAGTGCTCTTTAGGGACTCCTAGGAAATCTCAAGCTGATGAGTAAGCTTGTCAAGTTCCTTGTCTTTCCCTACTAGCACATCATGATATATCTCAATAAGCATGGATAGGTGATTTCTGTCTGAAAGGAGGTGTAGGTAGTTATATTTCATCTCTACCAATGCCTTTCTGAGAGTCTGAAAATCTGCAAATGAAGGCTCTCCTCCCAAAATGTCATGTGTAACTGCACTTCTCCAACAATAATCTGCCACCAATACTTGTGTATCATCATAATGCCTCGTGGCTGCCATAATCTTCAATTGGTTTTCCAAGTTGTGGGCACAAGTAAGATTATGAGCAACATCTACTTCATAAAAGAAGTTAACTAACGGGTTTTGGTTTGCACTGTTGACTACTTGTGTGTTATCATCTTTGCACACCTCTTGGGAATCATCATCAATTGTCATAGCCTCATGATTTTGTTTCTATTCATCATCTAACTCAAAAATTTCACTCAGTGATGACATACATTCTGTAGCAATTTTTTACTCTCCTTCATCCCAAACCCTTGTACCAACCTGTTGGAGTGAATCTGTGCGAGCTTCACCTTCAACAAGTATGATTGTTCCCAATTCATACTGAGAGGTTTGGTCATGGTCTTCACCTTCAACTACAAGAGTTGCCTCCTCTGTATGAGTTAATACCCTTCTCTTATTCTTTATTTGAATTTTGAACTATTATTCTCCTTTGTGCTCCCTTCAATCCTTGCTTCCTGGTCCTTAGCTAATTTTTCATTGGAACTGCTATTCCTTTTCATTTGCTGCCTTTGATGATACCCATGCTTCCATGTGCTCTATAATCTTTGCAAAGGTTTTGTCATAATCTTCAAAATTTTGGGCAAACAATCTTGAATTGGAAGCATTTTTCCTTGTTATAATATGCCCTTTAAACCACACAGTTGTCCAAAACAATGCTCTGATACCACTGTAAGATACCCCTTGGGAATATTCTAAGTTTTTCAGTGTGGCATTTTGTCAAACAATTTGTGTGTACTTGGTTGTAGGTGCACTTTCTTGGTTTTAAATTCAAATAGACATACACAATGGCCAACACATGCCAAAGAAATGCTTTGGGACAATATTATGTGCTTAAAACTAAACCCATAAATTCATATATTGCCCATACAAGTCTGCATAACCATAACTTGAACATAAACTGCCATTTCACTAACATGACACCAGAATACACAGTAAGCAAAAGGAGTAGAGGAACCTGGTAATAACTTAGCAATGTGAGCTTCAATACATTAAGGGCTTTATGATGTAGTTCCAGCAATACAATATTAAGAGAAATAGGCTTCAAGATGACTGTAGCTCATCCCCTTTCACATAGAAATATCAACGCATGCAAAGACTGTTTGTACCAACCTCTAAACCAGCAACAAATCGACCTCCTCTTTCATATGCCTCCAGATTGACTGTAAATGCACTTGGCTTCACTCAGCCAGCAAGTTGGGTAGTTCGTGGTCTCTTCAACAGTGGTAATCTCTGCACATTTAGTGGGGAAACTCAGTCACAGGTTCATGGTATCTCCCAGCACTCGTCCAGCATGTAAGAATGGGCTCGACCCTCTGAAATAACAGTACTTGACCCTCCTCTTTGTTATCAGCACTCTGCCAGCAAGAAGATATGTACTTGGCCAGCAAAAGGACTGTTGAGAAATCTAGGGCAATGAGATCAAGTCTTCTATTATACTGATTTCTCTTTAATTTTGATAGATGCTTGTGATTTCTTAATTAAATTCTTCTTCTTCTTCTTATAGTTATTATTTCTTTATTCATCAACCAGCTATCAAAACCATAAAAACAAAGAGACACCAAATGTAAGCACTCAGCCAGGGCAAAAGCCCTATGGAGGGGAAAACCCAGTCAAACTCTTCCTTAGTAGATTCATATCAAAGTAAGACAACCAAGACCTTTGACACAGAGTTTTACCCCTCCATCCATCAAGCTGACCAAGTATGAATACAGTCCTCTTTGCAATTCGACCTTTACTCTAGCAATTTTGTCCTGCAATAATATGATGCCTTGGTCCTGTAGTCGCCCAATATTTCGGTCATGTAGATGATCTGAATTTCCTAACTTCGCTGTCTTGCAATTTTGTCTGAACTTTTTTACGTCTTCTCCATTTGGTCAAGTTTACCTGGGTATATATATTGGTTTTCCACTGTACTTTGAGCCGACTTATAAAAATGAAGTTGTAGCAGATTTAGAGGAGCTTGAGGCCGCCAACTTAATAGATAGAAGGTTTGACATGACAAAATAAATTTCTTTCTTTGACATCATGAAACCAAGAAGGGTTTCTTACATAATAAATTTGACTTTGACTTGAAAAAAAATCCTAGCGCACTCAATGGGTGCTTTGACCTATTGACCATTGACCCAAGCATGAAACCCATGCTTTAATAAGTCAATAAAATATAATTTTTCTTCTCTTTCGATAGATACATGACTCGAATTCAATTATGAAAACTGACACTAGTTACATTCTTCAACAAGGACTCACATTCAGCCCTTGAAATGATAGTCCCAGCTCGGAAAATAAAGAGAAACTCAGCCTGTCTAACAGTAGCAATTCAGCCTCTTCAGTAGTGGGAAATTTGGCACAAATATCAAGTAACTCAACTAGCAAAACTCAATATAACTTGGCCACTTTAACAATGGTAAGTCGGCCCCCTTTCCTCAACAACTAGGCCCCATATTTGGTTTGGCAACTCCACCTAAAAGAAGATTTATAGAATACACAAGATCAGAGCTTGATATCCACTGATAACACTTTGAAGACTTACTTCAGCTCTACCATCTTTTCTTCTTTGAATCACAATGGCAAAATCTAAGTGATTCCACTCCCAAACTAGCTAGGGTGTATAATTTCAACACCAAAAGTAGTAAACCAGACTGAGGGTTTTCAAAAACCCTAGACTCTTCCTCGAGAATTCTTCAAGTGAACAAATCCAAGAATTAGGAGAGACCACCCTCATTTCCCTTTTTTTATAACTCACTTGACTCTTTTGCCACTCGTTTTATCTTTCCCTATAATTAAATAATAAAAACATTTTCCTTCATTCATTTAATAAAGTGACTTTTATTAACTAATTAAAGCCACTTTTAACCTCGGAAAATGCTTAATTCACCTCCATGATCACACTAGCCACCCAAAGCTCCTTTCCATCATCTTGCCCTATAGATTTTTTCGCCCTAATTTCAAAGAGCTATTATTGTAAGGTGTTTCTCCAAGTAATCAACCCGAAACAACACCTTAAGCGTAATTTATTCAAATATGCCCGTTAATAACATTGTTTTATAGAAATCGTCAGAATGCAGTTGAACCAAGATTGAATTGTGCGACATTGATCCCAATGATGAAACATGACAAGAGGTCCCAGTCTGCCCCCATAAAACTCCTCAAAACCCTTCAGGCCCACCAATAATATAATCCTGCTCTCGTAACCTGGCTAAAATAAGCTTTGGAAATCCATCCTAATCTAACGATAAGGCAGTCCAAAAATTGGGGACATTTCATTTAAATTGAATTCAATGACAAGCCCAAATGTGAAATTCAAAATAAACTAAGTCCTCAAAATGCAATGTAAAAAAATTTGATTAAAGCATGTGAAATTATAACACTAAGTTTATCAAAATTCTTTAAAAAATTCCAAGCTATTTTCTTAGAATCTAGAGATATTTAACTTAAAAGCTAAGCAAAACTAATTCAAATAAGAAACTAAGATTATAATAAAAGATCAATTTTAGTAATTTAGTTTTAAAAAAAAAAAAAAAATCTAAAATGTTTTTGAAGGGTGTTAACTTTTTTTCTAAGTTCTAAAAAAATAACAAAAATAAAAAACTAGGAATTAAATTTTTGTTTTTGATTTTTTGGGCTTAGAGAATAGTTTTAAGCATGGCTCCTTTCCTTGAAGTCAAATTGAAGTTTTCCTTTCCATTAGTTATCCTTGGGGTGTTTTAAATTATTTTTTTATTCTTTGGCCCTGTTACCCACCACTTCGTGGGTGATATCCAAAGGAGAAATTTTTCTCCATGATGGACCTCAACCGGTAGCCAGCATCCTCCTATTAGCTGGTTGTGCCATTTCTCTGCCATCTGAGCCAGCCATGTGGTCCCTCACCCACCTATATTGATTGTATGTTAGAAGGTGGGCCTCCCGAATCTAAAGGTATGTCCTGTCATTTGGTAATTGAGTATTGGGTTTATTTCTCATGGATACTTCTAGGTATGGATTGATGGGGGGATTTGGCGGAAAGGGTGGGCTTAGTTTGTGTTGGAAGAATCACCACACCTCTATAGAATCGGTAATTTCCACCCTGGGGATCCTAGTTACTGGTTTGGAATGTTTACCCAAACCTGCGGGTTTTGGTGTAACGACAAACCTCCACATGGTATCAGAGGTTGGACCCAGGTTTGATTCCCCCGAGTTGCGTTTGAGAGGGGGTGTTGGAAGAATCACCACACCTCTATAGAATCGGTAATTTCCACCCTGGGGATCCTAGTTACTGGTTTGGAATGTTTATCCAAACCTGCGGGTTTTGGTGTAACGACAAACCTCCACAGTTTGTGCTATTGTCCACTTGATCTCTTTTGGATGTTACACTTGGATCTTAGTCCCGTGGGATCTCCTTTATTGACCATTGGGTTCTAGGGTGGTACTACTTGGTAAAACTCGATTTTGAGTGCGTGGTTCCGCTCCTTTATCCGCATATATTACTCCCTTTCCACTCACTATACCCTCATTCATCATTTCTCCCACCTGGGTCCACATAGGGCCAACCTCCCTATCTCCTTGCCCCCACCTTGGGTCAAGCCTAAAATGATGCCCCGGAGGTTGAAGCAGCTAAAAGAATAAGAAAAAAGCATAATTGGCCACATTTAACAAGAAATTGTACCACAAAAGCAAAATATGGTCGGGGCAAAAATAATTAGCACGTGGGCAAAAGCCAATACATGAGACCTACCCCAATCCATGGTCATCACCCTAGTTCCATAGGGCCTAGATGAGCCTCCTTTATCATTCAAAAACCCATGATTGTCCCAACCCCTGGAGAGCAATGAACTGCCCTAACTAAAAGGGGGTAACCACTGCTATATCTCACACATCATGCTCTTGTCCTTTGAGCCTCGAGCAATAAATGAAAGAAAATTCATAAAAGGAAAAAGGCATATAAAGAAAGGTGGAAAAATCAAGGTTGCGGCACCTCGTGTATCATGATTGCTCCCTCCTACACATTACATATGCAGGTGTGGGCTTCCCCTTATCCAACTACCCCTATGCCCCAATATGTGGCCTCGGGTTGCCCCTCTCATTCCCTATTCCATTCCACTTATTTATCGCTTGTCGCCCCCATTAGAGGAATGTACCTTGGACATACTATCCCCATTAAGGGCTGAAATCACCTAATAAGGTATTTGGTTAACCCCCTTTGGAGCTTGGAGACACTAGCACATGCCAAAGCCCACTACGGAAGGGCATGCCATTATGAAGTGCCCACTTTGTTATCCATGACTTGTAAACTCTTTTACCCGATTATTTTAATGATTGGTTGTACTGGAAGCCTAGGGAATGCATTGGATCTTATGCAGGAACAGGTGGTTTCCATTTGGGTTTGGTCTCCCTATACAGGATCCTAAACCCCAGAGGTCTACATTGGCATATATATGATGCACATAGAGAGTCATTGGCCTCCACAGCATACATGAATGAATGAATGTCAGATACATTCATTTGGATGATCACTTTACTTGGGTGAAGCAAGCATCTATCAAGGCACCTCAATTCACCCTGGCGACTCCATTATAATCTTAATATGAAAAATCATAGAGGATGGAGATTTCTCTTGGTCCTATATTTGAAAAACTCAATAACCAAGAGATTCAAGAGCTGCAAAAGAAAGTTATCAAACATGCATGAACTTTTCAAAATATGTTGGAGAGCATGGATATGGAACTCATGCTCAAGTTTTATAGGTCGCAAGAAGTACAACTCGACATAGTAAGGTGTGCATACGAAGAGGATCCTAGTCATCTCCTTGACCTTGCTCACATAATTTGTGTCATGAATATTTTGGATAACCTCATTAATATGAACAGGAATACCTCCTCTGGGATGACAAAGAGGTGGATCCTAAGAGCCTCCA
This sequence comes from Pinus taeda, assembly GCA_000404065.3. Lineage (NCBI taxonomy): Eukaryota > Viridiplantae > Streptophyta > Pinopsida > Pinales > Pinaceae > Pinus > Pinus taeda. Next base: position 53,108 of record APFE030712648.1, read on the forward strand.
AGACATGCAAGAAAGAATGGATGAATATAGTCGGTCATGCAAGGAGGTAGTAAGGGTATATAATTCTAATGAAGTTTTCTCTTGCTTATATTATGAAGAAGTAAAGCTTCATACGATGAAATGTGAATATAAGAACCCTACTAACACTCTCCTCCTAGAAGCACACTACCAAAATCATGTAACAAATACCTTAGCCATTGTTCCTCAAGAGAAGAGAGAAGAGAGAGGTCCTGCTTATCGACCAACCAAGATGAAGATGACCTTGAGGATCTCGGTGATGAGCAAGAAGATGAGTCCTTGTCAGGGCTGTAGGATGGACAGGATGATTTTGAGAGTACATTTGTTGAGGAGAATGAAGTTATGGAAAGTAGGGCTGAGACTGACTTTACCTCTCTCAAGGATATCACTCTTGATGATCCCCTTTTGAAAACCTTGAGGAAGGTGATCCCACAAGCTCCTTGGAAAGTGACATTGGAGATTATTTCCTCATTAAAAGGAGAACTGGGAAATTGTTGGGCCCCAATTTGATTGTGCTCCAATTTATGATATTGACAGGGAAGATAAGATTGAGATTGGTTCTTCCTTTATCCCGAACATTACTTGCAATGACATATTTATCGATACTTGTGGGAAAGAGCATTATTATTTTCCCTTGCATGAAGAAGGACAGTTGGAAATTATTGATTCTCCTTTTAATGAAAGCCCAATCTTTGATGCTTATAATGAGGAAAGCTATGAGGCTCCCACCTACCCCCCTCATGGCTATGTATTCAAATCACTTGAGCCTCTAAATTGTGGAAAAGGAAATCCCATCGAATATGACACTTCGCCTTCCCCTTTGCCATCCCCTCTTGTTCATCACCTTGAGTTTCCCTCAAGTAATTTCCTCGTCTCTTTTGATATGACCTTTAGTGACAACGCCCCTTTTCCCCTTTCTGAATATGGTGTCAAGGAGGAACCCTTCATTGAATATACTTTAATCCCCTTTGACCCATCATCAAGATTATGATCACTCCGCGACCTCCCATCCCCGCTGTGACCATCACATTGAGAAACCTATTTGTTGCACTCCTTTCTCTCACTCTTTGTTCCCCTCTCATCACAACCATGTAACCTCCTCAAAGCATGATATTACAAGCAGTGATTGTCATGAGGAGTTCTCGAGAATGAGCATTCATTCCTCCATTTTGTACCTAAAAAGGAAGCCCTAGATCTCTAGAATGACCAGTTGTCTTTCTCCTAGGACCTCCCTCTACCTCGAATGGAGATCATATTTTCCTACCTCCCACCCGCCTCATCCTCCACGTGACTATGTCCTCATTTGATTTGGGGGTTGCTATATGAGTAATGATACTGGCAGACATATGTATATTGATGTGATGACATGTTGGTTGCACTGGGTTTATGATTACACTTAGTATTAACATTACTATATGCATGTTAGGGTAGGATGCATTCCATGCAAATTTTCCTCATTAGAACTAACCGCATATGACGCTTCTCATGCTAGATTAGATTTAGGTTTAAAAAAAAAACATTGCATATTTTATTTCTTGTTGGTTTATGCGCTAACATTAAGCATGGGTGATCATAAGACGCCGTGGAAAACATGTTGCCCCATGGCTTTGATCTTTGACATGTACAAATAACAAGTCTACGGTGACCAAGAGATTGTTGGAGTTCTTGTGACCTCCCTTTCGAGCAACCTCGTCCACTTCTTCGAGAGATCACGTCCCAGTTGGACCCAAATGTTACCCACCACTCCGCGGGTGATATCCCCAAGAAAAAGTTTTCTCCATGATGGACCTCAGTCGGCGGCCAACAGCCTCTTGTAAGCTCGTTGTGTCATTTCTCTGCCACTAGAGCCAGCCATGTGGTCCCTCACCCACTTGTATTGATTGTATGTTTGAAGGTGGGCCTCCTGAATCTACAGGTATGTATTGTCATTTGGTAATTGAGTATTGGGCTTACTTCTCATGGATACTTTTGCGTATGGATTGATGGGGCAATTTGGCGGAAAGGGTGGGCTTAGTTTGTGCTCTTGTCCCCTTGATCTCTTTCGGATGTTACCCTTGGATCTTAGTCCCATGGGATCTCCTTTATCGACCATTTGGTTGTAGGGTGTACTACTTGAGAAAACCCGACTTTGAGTAAGTGGTCCCGCTCATTTATCCGCATATATTACTCCCTTTCCACTCACTATAACCCCATTCATCATTTCTCCCACCTAGGTCCACATTTCCATTCTGGATCCACATAGGGCAAGCCTCCCTATCCCCTTGCCCCCACCTTGGGTTAGGCCTAGAATGATGCCCCAGAGGTTGAAGCAGCTAAAAGGAAAAGAAAAAAGCATAATTGGCCACATTTAACAAGAAATTCCCAATTCCATTCCACTTATCTATCACTAGCCACCCCCATTAGAGGGATGTACCTTGGACATGCTATCCCCTTTATGGGCTGAAACCACCTAATAAGGTATTTGGTTAACCCCCTTTGGAGCTTGGAAACACTAGCACATGCCAAAACCCACTATGGAAGGCCATGCCATTATGAAGTGCCCACTTTGTTATGCATGATTTGTAAACACTTTTACCCGATTATTTTAATGATTGGTTGTACTGGAAGCCTAGGGGACGCATTGGATCTTATGCAGGATTACAGGTGGTTTCCATTTGGTTTTGGTCTCCCTATACGGGATATTAACCCCCAAAGGTCTACATTGGCACATATAGGGTGTGCATAGAGAGCTATTGACCTCCACAGCAGCGGACAACACTCCACGAATCTTCATCAATGCTCAGAGACTACTAGCAATCTACTTTTGGGATGATGGTGATATGCTTGGTACATTATGCCCAGCGGGCCCCCACAGGAGCCCCACATTCTTGGTAGGTGTCCCAAGACTGGTACGATGTATAAGAAGCATTCATTCCACCACTCGGACCATTGAAGAGGATCTACAGGCATCTTTGATTCATAGGGAACCCATGGGGTCATTTATGTGCCCTTAGAGCCACTGGGAGCACCACAGGTCTATTACTTGGAGAACAAGGGGCCACCCCCTTGTCCATCACATTTAGAGGCATTTACTCCTTAGTATGGCACTTCAAGACATTATTAGGCCTCTGGAGGGCCCCATGACATGTACATATTATTATTTGGCCCCTTGTGAGGCTTATTTTTACACTTGTAAGCTAGTTTGGTGGGCTTGTCACCAATAGGGGTTTTATTTGCACATTATTTTATCATTAGGGGTTAATGTATGCCCATACGCAAATTCGAACTCCTTAGGAGGCTATATATTGATGTTAGAGACATTCATTTGGATGATCACTTGACTTGGGATCTCTTTAATCATAGAGAACTTCGCATTTTTAGCTTGAAGGATATTTTTTGGAGATGGATGAATTTTGATGTATGGATTTGGGCTATTTTTCTTGTCTTGGAGCTTTGTCTTGCAAACGAAATGTTGGTTGGATATATTCTATAACGTTGTAAGTAAATTTTGATGTTGTTACTCTTGTTGCTGCATAATTGAAATGAGGAATTAAGCATGTTTTAGTTAATTTAATGTATGGACCAATGTTATATGAATGAAATGTCCTAGAGATTATTTGTCTCGATAATCTTGCATCATTTGCTTTGAAGTATAAATGCTTGAAGGTCACTTTTCTTTTCTTTCTCTCAACATTGCATGAAGTTGACTTTCCAGGCCTCCTTGATCAAAAAACCAAGTTCTTACTCAACATCATCCTTGATTCCATATCCCCAAGTGAATTAGACACTGATCCCTCAAAAAGGTGATCATTTTAACCCTCTTTTTAACCTTTTCCCCTTTTTCCCTAGGTCTAGCACCATTAGGTCACCTAGAGCATCAATTTCCAGGGAATTGGCCAAAGGAAATTTTTTTATCTACTACAAGCTCCTGCGCTGGTGGGTCCCCTCCCTCTCCTCCAAATTTGAGGCAATTCTAACAGTGGAATCTCCAGGAATCCCAAGCCCTAGCTCTAGGATCGAATTTTGCCTAGGCATCCCCAAGGCTAGACCTCAACAGGATCAATTCAACCTTTTCAAGTAGATATTCTTGTTTGGTCCTTTCCTTTCACCTTGTCCAACATAGGAACATCATTGGTTGCTACATTCCATCCCCGAACCTGGACTGGGTCCACTTGGACCTGTGTGGTCCCACTTCCCAATAAGGATTATTTGTCAAGGACCATTTGGGAATCCAAGTTTCCCAAGGATTGTAGGGATTGAGAACCTCGTCTATAAGCCTATTCCTTATCTCTCAACCCTACAATCCTCACCCCTTACCCCTGGAGGACCAAGTCACTTACTTGAAGAGCAAGCAAGTTCCATTCTTCACTCCATCCTTGGGAAAGGGTTTCCAAGGTCACTTTCGACCTATCCATTCACATATACTTTACCAGTGATCCCTACAGTACCGGGACTCCTCCCATTGGTGAAAGTCCATAAAGAGCAGGGAGACTTATCTGTGGTGACAGTGGACTAAAGCCTCCACCGTTGCCCTTAACCTAGCAGTTGCCCTCTTAAGAACCACTTTTAGGTCCCCTATTGGTTGGAGTGGCAACATTTTTGGCACCGTTGGCAAGGACAAGAGTGGCACCGTTGGCAGGGCAACATTTTCTGTTTTAGGGCAGCGTTGACTTTTCTGGGCTGCGTTGACCAAGGTGCAGGGCTGCTAGGGAATGTGTTGACCAAGCGTTGATCTACGCATTGTTGTTTGGGTGTTGTGTTGACCAAAACGTTGACCAACGTTGACTGGTTAGGGCTGACCGCAGGCTGCTGATTTGTTGACTGCTGTTTTGACCATTGGCCGAGGGTTGTTTTGGGCTGTTGATGTTTGTTGTTGAAGACCGAGTTCTTCAAGATTGACTTGAGGTCAGATTGGAGTTGTTTGACTAGCGTTGACTTTGCTAGTTGTTGTTATATTATTGCTGATATAAAATCACAGATTTGTAATATTGTACTATCTCTCTCTCTCTACTGAATTATTGAAGAATATAGAAGAATTGAATAAAGGGTTCCCCACATTAGGGTTTTTCCCTAGCTAGCCACCACATCTGGTGTCTCTTGTCTTGACTTACTGTGAATTGTCATTGGGCTAATAAGAAGAAATTGAAGTTAATTGCTCTAAGCATAGAACATTCCATAATTTAACATGGTATCGGAGATGAGGTGAAGACAAAGCCCAAGCAAGAGCAAGAGCAAGAGCAATCATTGAAGACTGTAGGAAAAAGTCTTAAGACTTATGGGTTCCTCATCACACTTCCCCGCCGAGGACAAGCACCGTGAGAAATCTGACTATCACGGATGGAAGATGTCTCTTGATATGACATTGGAAGAACAAGAAGTGTTGGACTATGTGAGAGGCAGAATTACGGAGCCTCCATCAAATGCACCGGTTGCTACAAGGAACAAGTACACTAAGGGTGAAGTCAAAACGAAGAAAATCATCCGGGACTCTATTGACACGCGCCTGGTGGCCTACGTTTCCGAGTTGAACACCTCTAAGGAGATCTACGATAGACTGGTAAGCTTGTTTAAAGTTAATGACGCAAATCAAGTTTTGTTCCTCAAAAATAAGATGAAGGAAATTAAGAAGCGCAAAGACGAGGATATGCAATCCTACTTCTTAAGGATCACTGAGATCAAGAATGACCTATCAATTGGAGAAGTCATTGTTGACAGGGAACCGACTATCACTACTCTTGGAGTGCTCCCATCCAAATGGTATGTATTTAGAACCACTCTTCTCAACAATAATCGAATTCCGGGATTTGAGGAATTGATGGCGAGATGCATTCAAGAAGAGACGAGGATGGAAGAGCAGGAAATGCCTTCATTTAAAGGCAACCCCACTGCTTTCTCCTCTCATGCTAAAAGGAGAAATAATTATGGGTCTAAATTCAAAGGAAAGGCCGGATCGAAAGGTGGAAGGAAGGGAAGATGCTTCGCTTGCAATAAATTTGGCCACTATGCGAGGGAATGTCCAAATAGGAAGGACACATCTCATGACAATGATCAAAATCACTCCCGGGGCAATTCCAACCACAATCAAAGGAATAGCAGGTTCAATGGCAAAGGAAAGAGGAATGTCGAAAATCAAGGAAGTGGTCAACCCTCCAAGAAGGCAAGGAACTCCAGGTATGAATCTAATGTTCCCCTCGAGCCATAGCAAGACCTTCGACATTTTGCAGTTGGTTCACTCCGACATATCTGGTATGATGCCCGTAAACTCTTTGGGAGGATATTTATATTATCTCACTTTTACAGATGACTATTCTCGCAAGACTTGGATATACTTCTTGAAAAAGAAGGATGGAGTGTTCTCTCGGTTCTGTCACTTTAAAGCCTTGATCGAGAATCAAACTGAGAAGAAGATTAAGATCTTAAGGACTGATAATGGGACCGAATATGAATCCAATGAGTTCCATGACTTTTGCAAAGAGGATGGCATTAAGAGGGAGACCACAACACCATACACTCCTGAGCAGAATGTTGTGGCGGAAAGAAAGAATTGTACGATTGTGGAAGTTGTTTGTGTTATGCTCCATGATCAAAGACTTCCGAAGTTTCCATGGGCCGAAGCTGCGAATACCACCGTATATGTTCAAAACTGATGTCGTCATCAAGCATTGGATTCCAAAACTCCCGAAGAGATGTTCACTAGTAAGAAACCTGATGTCTCTCATTTTAGAATTTTTGGAAGTCTCATATATTTTCATGTGCAGAAAGAGAAAAGGAGTAAATTGGTTGCATCTAGAAAGAAGAGAATCTTCGTGGGCTATAGCGAAAATTCTAAGGGCTATAGAATCTATGTGGTTGGTCAAAGGGAAGTCGAGATTAGTCATGATGTCACCTTTGACGAAGATATGGCTCTTAGCAAGGTTGACAATCTTCCTATTCTAAGGAAAACGAAAAAAGCTGACACCAGGAAACCAGATGAGAAGGAAGATGAGACGATGTCGGATGTGGAAGAACCTATGGATTCCATTGATCCCCCTCCGCAAGAGCCTTACTCTTCTAGGAAGAGGCCCTCATGGCTTAGGGGGGCACTTGATGATGTTGAAGGACACATTGCACCCAAAGGGACTTTCCGTGAAATTAAGAAGCCGACCAGGTATCAAGGGATACTTGACCATTATGAGCACCATCATTCAAAATGAGCCTTCATCATTCGAAGAAGTCGTGAAACATTAAGTATGGAAGGATGCTATGAATGAGGAATACGAGTCCATAATGAAGAATGATGTCTGGGATGTGGTCCCCAGACCCCAGGACAAAACAGTTGTCACCTCAAAGTGGCTTTACAAAATAAAGCATGGAGCTGATGGGAGTGCTGAAAAATATAAGGCTCGCTTTGTTGCTTGAGGCTTCTCTCAAAAGGAAGGTGTAGATTATGACGAGATATTTGCACCTGTTGCCCGATACACCACCATCTGCTCGATCATAGCCCTTGTTGCTTCGTAACGATGGAACCTACATCAGATGGATGTCAAGACCGTGTTTTTGCATGGTTCGATTAAAGAAGAAGTCTATATGGAACAACCCGAGGGGTTTGAGATTCATAATCGGGAATCTCACGTATGCATGTTGAAGAAATCCCTCTATGGGTTGAAGCAAGCACCCCAAGCTTGGTATGAGAGGATCAATAGCTACTTGATGAAGCTGGGATTCACTAGGAGTGAAGTCGATTCAAACCTTTACTTTAAGGTTGAGGATGATAAGCCTCTCATACTGGTGTTGTATGTTGACGACCTCTTTCTGATAGGTGCAGACCCTCTCATTCACAAATGTAAGAGGGAGTTGGCTTCCGAATTTGAGATGAAGGACCTAGGACTGATGCACTATTTCCTAGGGCTAGAGGTCTGGCATAAGCCAGGAGAGATTTTCCTATCTCAAGGAAAATACGTGGTGAAGATATTGGAGAAATTCGGTATGGTGGACTGCAAGCCCGTGACTACCCCGATGGAGCTTAACTTCAAGAAGTTATGCGGTAGTGTTGTCGAACCTACTTTGGGAAATGCCACTGAGTATCATCAACTCATAGGAGCATTGATGTTCTTGGTGAACTCCCGTCTGGATATATGTTTTGCAGTCAACACGTTGAGCCAATATATGGTTGAGCCTCATCACTCACATTGGATTGGTAACAAGAATCTTCTGAGATATCTTCGGGGCACAATCACTCATGGGTTGAGATACACTGCTAGAGATGTGAGGCTACATGGATATTCCGATGTTGATTGGGCAAGCAATGTGGTCGATCGAAAGAGCACTTCCGGGTGATGTTTCTCTTTGGGTTCTACCTCGATATCCTGGATGAGCAGGAAGCAGAAGTCGGTGGCCTTGAGCACCACTGAGGCAGAGTACATTGCTACAAGTATGGCCTCCTGTGAGGCTGTCTGGTTGAGGAAGCTCTTCATTGAGCTATTTGGACATACATTGGATACTACTGTGATCCTTTCTGACAACCAGAGAGGGATTTGTTTATCTGAGAATCCCGCATTTCATGATCGCTCCAAGCATATCGATATCAGGTACCACTTTATCCGGGATATGGTATAGTGAGGAGTAATAAGGCTCCATCATATTGGTACAAATGAGCAGGTCGCTGACATTCTAACGAAGCCCCTGGGAAAGGTAAAATTCTTGACTTTCCGAGAACGACTAGGAGTCATTGAGAGACCCTCTTATGAGGGTCCTGTATGACGCATGCATTGAGCTCTGGGAGCTCCGGGGGGCTTCGAGTACTTCTTGGAGCGACGAGCGACCATAGGGCGACTCACCCTCCCCTAGTGGTGTGCTGTGTATAGGGTGAATGGTTCAGCCTTCCCCTATGATACCCAGTGGCGACTTGTAGGCAGGATGAGTGGTTCATCCTTCTCCTACCAAGGCATCCTACCCATGCAGTCTGGGACTCATGGGAAGTACCTCTCATTTGGCCAATGAGTAGGAAAATAAGGATAGGGACCATAGTAGTACCGATGGACGCATCGTGTATCTACTGTGCTCCCTATGCTAGGATGACATTGACCTGGGATCAATGAGAACTGACTTCGGGTCAGTAAGAGTGATATAACTCACTCTCTTTTGGAACTGATCTGGGATCAGTAAGAGTGATATAACTCACTCTCTTTCGGAACAGATCTGGGATCAGTAAGAGTGGTATGACACACTCTCTGGAACTAACTTCATGTCAGTAAGAGCGCTATTGAGCACTCTCTTTTATCTGGGACTAACTTCGGGTCAGTAGAGCATGGTATGATACATCCTCGATCATTTCTTCTTCTTCATAGTTCAGCAAAGCCGAGCAGTGCAGGGCAGTGCATTTGATGGCAAAGATAGTACCGACAGACAAATGGATTAGCAGACGAAGTTCTCCCTAGTTGAAAGGGAGTGTCAAAACTAGCATCTAGGGCCAAACTCCATGTGGGTCATCTTATTTATGGCAGCTGATATTTTTCTTGGATTCCTCTCATCGAGAGGTGTAGGATTGATCAACAATCATTTGATTCCGACATGTATTCATGGAGATATGAATTTATTTGTATTTCTTGACAATTTGTCAAGGTCGACCAGCAAGATAAAGTGTGTGGCACACCCCCAGCTTAACCTCAACTTTGCATATAAAGGAAGGAGACATTGTGCCTCATTTCACCATCACTCATCTCTTCATCTTCTCTCTCCTAATCTTATTGGGCCAGCGTAGGAGCAATTTCTCTCACACGCGCTAGGAGGACGAATTTTTTGTTTTAGGGCAGAGTTGACTTTTCTAGGCAACATTGACTTTCATGGGCTACGTTGACCAAGGTGTAGGGTTGTTGGGGAATGCGTTGACCAAGTGTTGACCATATCTAATCTACAAATTGTTGTTTGGGTGCTGCATTGACCAAAACGTTGACCAACGTTGACTGGTTAGGGCTAACCGCAGGCAGCTAATTTGTTGACTACTATTTTGACCATTGACCCGAGGGTTGTTTTGGGCTGCTGATGTTTGCTGTTGAAGCCCGAGTTCTTCAAGGTTGACTTGAGGTCAAATTGGAGTTGTTTAACTAGCTTTGACTTTGTTGGTTCCTGTTATATTATTGCTAATATAAAATCACAGATTTGTGATATTGTACTATCTCTCTCTCTCTCTCTGTTGAATTATTGAAGAATATAGAAGAATTGATCAAAGGGTTTCCCCACATTGGGGTTTGTCCCTGGCTAGCCACCACATCTGGTGTTTCTTGTCTTGGCTTGTCTTCCATCGATTTATTTATGTTCTATCAAGCATTTTACTTTATGTTAATGTGATTACTAAACTGTAAATTGTCACTGGGCTAATAAGAAGAAATTGAAGTAAATTGCTCTAAGCATAGAACATACCATAATTTAACAATAGTACTACTTGGGAAAACCCGACTTTGGGTGCGTGGTCCCACTCCTTTATCCACATATATTACTCCCTTTCCACTCACTATACCCCCCATTCATCATTTCTCCCACTTGGGTCCACATAGGGCCAACCTCCCTATCCCCTTGCCCCCACCTTGGGTCAGCCTAGAATGATGCCCCGGAGGTTGAAGAAGCTAAAAGAAAAAGAAAAAAGCATAATTGGCCACATTTAACAGGAAATTGTATCACAAAATGCAAAAAATGGTCGGGGCAAAAATAATTAGGGCCTAAACCCTTTTAATGACCTAAGGGGTTGATCTCTAAACCCTTTTTTTCCTCATTGTTTGCTACAGCAATCATATTCCTTTCTAATGATCGTAAAATTTCATGTGGGTTAGCCTAAAATCAGTTCCTAAGTTGTCTAATACATTAAGAAATTAATTTCTTGAGTTGGGAATCCATCATTAAGCCTATTTCATATTTTAATTGCTCACTGTAATAAGTATATCAGATCTGATATATTTCTGGAAATCACATCATAACAGGCTTAAATTTTTTGATAATTCATGTGGGCAAGTTTGGAAAACTTTTGGTATAAAGATAGCATTCATAGCTTATTGTTTTCATTGTCATATTGTTGTTATCATGACATTTGTTTCCTTCTGTCCTAAACAAGTCACTGTTGTCCTAAAAAACAATTCTCTAAAAGTTAGGAGTTTTAATATCGTTGTGGAAGTAACTGCCATAAGAATCTAGAAAGGTGATCTTCTTGATTGCAGCAAGCATTTCCCTGCTGTCATAAAGTCTTTTTTGCCGCTCTTTTTTATCACTGAAACATATTGGTTGTGCCATAGATCAAATCCTAAAATTTCAAGTGATTTGAGTTCATAACACAATTCAGAATTTGTTTGACATGTTTGGCTTAGTTTGGCATTTTAATTTTATTGTTGTCATTAGAGAATTTGTTGTTGTCCTAAATCTAATCTTTGAAAATAAGTGCTTTTGGATGACTCTTTGCATAAGTTCAGGTCAACAAATTTTTGGTACAATTATTGGCAATAAAATCCAAGTTTAAACTCTTATTTTCTGAGTTTCTGAATCACATACACACAAGCTCATTGCCTAAAGGAAATTCATTTCACATACTTGGAACAGATAAGTCCAATATTTTAAGTTGCCCAAAGGTTTTCTTGTTTGGCGAATGGTAAATATTTTGAAATCTACTGAGCTAAGTATCTTTGAAAAGGCTTATTCGATTTGGATCTAATAGAAAACTTGGGCTATCTGAATATAGCTTAAGTAGTTTTGGAATTTTCAAGTAATTGTCACTGAAACATAAATTGGATAAATGCTCTAGTTCTCTTTCTTGACATTAATATCATTATTGGCTTGTGGTTATTATAATCTTTTGTTGTATTAGTAATCTTGCTTCAAGAGCATATATCTTGTGTATCTTATTAGCACTCGAGATATTAGGCACTTTGTCTTGTAGAAGATTGTCTCTTCATTTCATTAAGTACTCTTGTCATAAATTTAATCAATACTAAGTACTTGAGTCTTAAACGATCTTACCTCAAGACTACTTAGTCATCCCTTTGCTAATCGCATCTTGCATCTCTTTTCATCATAATAACATTTTTCTTAGCAGCAATTGTCCATCGTGTACTTGGTCCTAAATTTCTTAGCAAGATAGTTGACTCCACAAAGCACTGGTATCAATTGTATAAATCGAATCATTTAAGTCTTGTTAGATCTAAACAAGTATTCGGTCGCTCAACTGTGTCTCCCGAACTGGTTGGTTCCCAACTAGTCCTCCTTCATTCCACTTTCGTAGGGTCCAGCCCCTTTAGTCTGTTGTAGGGAGACAATTTAAACAGAGGGATTGCGGATCAAGGTGACAACCCCCGATCTAAGTTGTTGTCGCAGTGCCTGGAAATTCTGTGCGACAACATTTTTTGGTGCCGCTGCCAGGGACATTTTATTCTCGGCATTTCAAAGATATTTCCTTGTCATTCTTCTCATTTCTAATCTCTCATTCGAGTCGGCAAAGCCAACACTTCTTGGCATTGCCACCAAGGACCAATTTATTGGACCTTGGCTTTACGGCATTTCATCTCATTTTTCTGGCATCATTTCGTCTCTTCATTTCTCACCATCCTAACTCTCGTCATCTCTCTCATCTAATCCTTTCATCTTCACTTTTTGCACATGGACATTCCAGTTGGTTTCCTATTTGGGTGGAGATTCCACTTATTCATTCATTTAATCACAAACAAGGAACCTTCCCTGAATATCCATTTGTCTCCATCCACTAACTTTTCAGTTTCACCTTTCAAAACTTTGTGAGAGATTCCTGCCCAAGTGGCAACTCCACCTCTTCCATTTCTTACAAGAATTTCTGCTAGAAGCTTGCTTCTTGTAGATGTTTTGATTTTCTTGAGCAGGGATCTCTCTCTCTGTGATATCCATTTGGCCCATATTTTTCCCGTTAAGCAGGTCATCATGGATTTTGACTTGTTTGCAGCTTGTGATTTTACTAACATTCAGGGAGCTCCACATGGTTATTCTTATGTTATGGGTGAAACCATCGATGAATTTCCTCCTTTTCAAGGTAACAATGCTTTTATTGTCGAAACTCACCTTCAGAATGTCAGCCTCTGTATAAGCAAGTGTCTCCCATATTCTAAATATGAAGATGTGAAGATGAAGATTTTCGTTCTCACCTTATCCGGAGATGCTTTAGATTGGTTTATTAAGTTTCCTGATAACACTTTTGATTCTCTACAATCAATCATTGATGCTTTTGAAAATAGATATGGAGATAAAGAAAAGGTCAAAGCGAAATTTGAAGTAAAAGAAACTTTAGAAGTTGAAAATAATTTCGAGTTAATTCAAATGGTTAAAGACATACAGTGAAATCAGGCTCAAGTAATCAAGAATGCAGAAGACTGAAGTTAATCAGGCTCAAGTAATCAAGAATGTAGAAGACTGAAGTTAATCAGGCTCAACTTGTTAAAGATATGGAACTTAATCAAGCAAGATTAACAGCTGATCATGCCAGGGAAATTAATTCTATGCAAAGCAAGTTATTAGCCCTAGAGGAAAAGATGACGATCATGGAATTCAATCATTCAAATCAAGTGACTGCCATGGAAGCAAGTTATCAAGAAGAAATAAGTTCGATTCAAAACAGAATGTCAACTATGGATGAAGAAATGACCATCATGAGATTCGATTATAATAATCAGTTAGCTACCATGCAAGCAAATCATAAGAAACAGATAAACTATATGCAAAACTGCTTCATGGGCATGAAAGCAAAGAATGATAAAATTATAAAGGACATAGAAGTTGGTCAAATATCTCTTCAAAATAGATTATTGGCCATAGCGGAAAAGCAGGTACCATGTGTCATAAATACAGAGAATAGATATCATCGAAAACAAATTAAAAATAATGGAAGTTAATCATTCTAATTAGACATCCATTATTCAGAATCTAATAAAGGCTATGCAAGCTAATCATGTCACTCTGCAAGTAAGATTCATGAAAACTGAACTCAATCAAGCGAAGTTAATAGTAAGACATGTCATAGAAATGAGTTCATTACATAAGAGGTTGGAAGAGAGGAAATCACAAGTCTCGTCTTGTTGTGAATATCCCAAGAAAGAGGCTAACTCCATTAACGAAGATTTAACTAAGAATGACATGATCAAAGAAGAAATTAAAAAAGATCAAGTTATGACACCTGTGAGACTGATCCATCATTCTTGACAGAGCAGATACAGAATGAAGAAAGACGTGTCATGCATATCTTACATACTTCATCTAAGAGTTCCACATCATCAGTGATACAGCCTGCCACAAAGAAAAAACACAAGACAAAGGGAATGAGAAAGCGGTTTGATGCATCTGATGGCCGCAAGCAGCTTGATTTTTGAATAGGAAAAAGTCCTACCGTGTGCAGGATTGGACATGGCACATCCAAGAAACAGCCAACAGATTTGCCTGAAAGCAGGCAAATGCTTAGTATGCACTATATTGAAAGCATCTGATACCATGGGGCATCTTTGTATCATATTTCTAACCTTATACCAGGTTATTTCAGTATTTCATTTTGTAGTTAGATTTATGTTTTTCATGTTAATAAATGAAGCACTTATATCTTTCATGTACGTAATGTTATATGATAATTTTTGGATGGACGCTAGTTATGTTATATTGTGTGTTGCGTGGATGCAGATTCTGGATTCTCACATTCCTCCGGTGCAACAACGTGTCCCCAACTAGAGCCAGATGTTGACCACTACGTGTCAACGACCCATATCAGTACACCCCCTTTTTTCGCAAAAGGGATAGCACCTGATCAATGTGTCTGTGTCGTCCAACTATCATCATCAGCATGATAATCATGTTATAATGTAAACCCATTCTGCATGTATATGATGTAAATAATCTCATCAGAACCGTGTCATGTATGTAACAACCTAGTAAACCTACCATTCTAGTGACGATCTCCATTTTGGGAGGTTTTTTATCTCACCGATCCATTCTCGGATGGTCAACAAAGTTTTCCCCTCCACTCTTACCCCAAAGTTGGAATGGATTTTGTCACTAGGATCTTAGGCGAGCCCTACTGTTCTAGATAGAGTCTATGTAAAAGTGATTTGGGGATAATCATAACTATTTGGTTAAGTTATTTCATTACAAATTGTTTGGTCTACTGAATTATATTTGTGTCACAGAAATGGGTGGTCCGTGAGGGTCTATTACAAATGAGTTTTCCCCCTTACAATGTAAAAATATGAAAATCATGATGTAAAGTGTCTTGGGAGTTGGAAAAATTATTTATCCCCTCATAGATTAATTAATTAAATTTTCTAGCCAAAAATTAATTAAAATCCTAAGCCAAAAATTTAATTAATTCTAGGTCCTAGGTAAATTTAAATTCTCCAAAGGCAAAATCCATCGGTCCTAAAAAACTAAATTTTAAAAGGTCCTGAGACTAAGATAAATTAATTATTTTGCTAAATTTTAAACCTTTGATCCCTGGGTATTAAGTCAAAGTCAATTTTTTGGGGAAATTAACTCAAAAATTCTATTTTTGAGTTAATTAAAATGCATTTAATTAAAAATTTCGAATTTCCCCAAATATTTAAATATTTCGACGAATGAGATTAAAAGAAATTTTAATCTTCATCAATGATCGAGATTACTTTCATGAGGATCACTCGAGCTAGTCATTGGAGGATTTATCTTTAAATAGGAAGTCATTTGTCAGTTGATCCATCCGATCTTTTGATAGTGTAATCATTTTTTCTGGATAATAAAGAAAGACTTTGGGGTTAATTTCTGCTGGTGTTACTCTTCATGGGAATACTGTAAGATGTTTTTCATTTCATGCATGTTTTTTTCTAAATCCATTGATGATAGCTTCTGAAGAGTGATTTGAGTACAGGTATCTTGCTCAGTTGTTGGGGTTTGAATAATAATTTAAATTTTAAACGTAATAGCAGGTATCTCTATTTGTCTGAATTTTATTATTATTTTCTTGCTCTATTTTTGATGGCTAGATCGAGTTTTGCAAGAAAATCTTGATTTTAGATCCTCGGGCATTAAGGGAATTTTTCAATTAGACCAGTCAACTCTCGATCTGTGTTTTCTGAAGAGCCCAGCTAAATTAGCTTCGGGCTTATCATAAGATTTTGATGGTGATACACAGAGGGTTTCGAGTTAGCACCTCCTTTTAAAATTTAAAAAAAAAAAAAAAAATTGTGGAAAAATTGATAGATCTTGCTATTAAGAGCCTTTGATTATCCTACCTAGGAGCGGAGTTGGACTCATACTCCTCAGATCTGATAGATCTGTAAATTATTTGTATAGATCTGTAAATTATTTGTATATATTTGTTATTTACTTGTGTAGATCTGAAATTTTATAACATAATTTTTAATTTTAACACTTAAGTTTTTGGAATTTTCTCTATTTTTGTACATATTGGGTATTGGGTTTTTTTCTTTTCACTTGTGCATGAATAGATCTGAGAAATCAGCCAAGGAAATCTTCAAATCTGAGCCAGATCTAGACCTTGGGGGGCAAGATCTGGGCTCAAAGATTGTTTGCATGAATAGATCTGAGAAATCATCCAAGGAAATTTTCAGATTTGAGATTCTTTCAAGGAGATCTGGGGTTTTTGAGACAAATCTAGGCCCTAGAGAGCAAGATCTTGTCCCAAATATTTTTGCAAGGCAAACCATTAGAGATTTTGTAACAAATTTGAAGATTTTAAGCAAAATAAATTTTTCAGAAAAAGAGTTTCAAGTTTTGGGGCTCTTAGCCCAGACTGTCTTCTCCTAGCCAAACTATAGCCCTATTGGGCCTAGTGCTAGCCCTCATTGGCCCTGGATTCCCCTTGGTCCATTTATGATTTGAATATTTAATTTTCTGAAGCTGATCATTGGTGATTTTTTGCAGAAATATTGGTAAAAATTTGTGTTTCAGGTATTGGAGTTTTTTTGGCAACTTGGACAAGTGATCTTCAAGGCCTAGGGCCTAAGGGTTTGATCTTTAAACCCTCTTTTTCCTCACTGTTTGCTACAGCGATCATATACCTTTCTAATGATGGCAAAATTTCATGTGGGTTAGCCTAATATCAGTTCCTAAGTTGTCTAATACATTAAGGAATTAATTTCTTGAGTTGGGAATTCACCATTAAGCCTATTTCATATTTTAATTATTGACTATAATAAGTATATCAGATCTGATATAATTCTGGAAATCACATCATAACAAGCTAAAATTTTTTGATAATTCATTTGAGCAAGTTTGGAAAATTTTTCATATAAAGATAGCATTGATAGCTTACTGTTTTCATTGTCATATTGTTGTTGTCATCACATTTGTTTGTTGTTGTCCTAAACAATTCATTGCTTTCCTAAAAAACAATTCTCTGAAAGTTAGGAGTTTTAAGTTTTTAACATCATTGTGGTAGTAACTGCCATAAGAATCTAGAAGGGTGATCTTTTTGATTGCAGCAAGCATTTCTCTGCTGTCATAAAGTCTTTTTTGCTGCTCTTTTTTATCAATGAAACATATTGGCTGCCATAGATCAAATTCTGAAATTTCAAGTGATTTGAGTTCATAACACAATTCAGAATTTGTTTGACATGTTTGGCTTAGTTTCGCATTTTAATTTTACTGTTGTCATTAGAGAATTTGCTGCTGTCCTAAATCTAATCTTTGAAAATAAGTGCTTTTGGATGACTCTTCGCATAAGTTCAGGTCAACAAATTTTTAGTACAATTATTGGCAATAAAATCCAAGTTTAAATGCCTTTTTTCTGAGTTTTTGAATCACATACACACAAGCTCATTGCCTAAAGGAAATTCATTTCACACACTTGGAATAGAGAAGTCTAATATTTTAAATTTCCCAAAGGTTTTCTTGTTTGGTGAATGGTAAATATTTTGAAATCTATTGAGCTAAGTATCATTGAAAAGGCTTGCATTCGATTTGGATCTAATAGAAAACTTGGGCTATATGAATATCTCTCAAGTAGTTTTGGAATTTTCAAGTAATTGTCATTGAAGCATAAATTGGATAAATGCTCTAGTTCTCTTTCTTGACATTAATATCATTATTGGTTTGTGGCTATTATAATTTTTTGGCGTATTAGTGATATTTCTTTAAGAGCATATATCTTGTGTATCTTATTGGCACTCGCAATATTTGGCACTTTGTCTTGTATAAGCTTGTCTCTTCATTTCATTAAGTACTCTTGTCATAAAGTTAATCAATATTAAGTACTTGAGTCTTAAACGATCTTACCTCAAGACTACTCACTCATCCCTTTGCTAATTGCATCTTGCATCTCTTTTCATCATAGTAACATTTTTCTTAGCAGCAATTGTCCTAAATTTCTTAGCAAGATAGTTGACTCCACAAAGCACTGGTATCAATTATATAAATCGAATCATTTAAGTCTTGTTAGATCTAAACAAGTATTTGGTCGCCCAACTGTGTCTCCCGGACTGGTTGGTTCCCAACTAGTCCTCCTCCATTCCATTTTCGTAGGGTCCACCCCCCTTAGTCTGTTGTAGGGAGAATTTAAACAGAGAGATTGGGAATCAAGGTGACAACCCCCGATCTGAGTTGTTGTCGTGGTGCCTGGACATTCTGTGCGACAACAGGTACCTCAACACATGTTTTGTCGCATGTTAGCTCAACCATATACTGACCAACTTCCTTCACTGGATCCATCACCATAGTTGCTTTCTAGTTACCTTGACAAGTTTCTCCCTCTGACACTGAAGCAGATCCTCTTGCGGCAATCCAAACTGCTCCCTTTGTCACGGAAACAAATCCTCCAGCGATTGTTGCTCCCTCTGTCACTCTAGCATACTCGGTTGTCTAGCATGGTCCTTTCATAGAAGGCATAAAGCTCCTAGAGACCTCCTATCTTTGAGCATTTTATCTAACAAACTCAACCCATGACATCCTCTTGGAAGGTTGTTGCTTCCACTATGCCTGACTATCTGCTCCCACGGAACTGGAAACTCTTCTAGTCGTTTGGCACAATCCTAGATGTCCTAACAATTTGTACAATTTTCCCTCTCAAACACCAATCACTCTTGTTGAGTCTATGCTTGAGCTTGTTGGCCATACAAGAACCTAACCATCTAGCGACTCGAAAAAAAATATCTTCTCGTAGTCCACTCCCTCTTTCTGGGAGAACCCTCTTGCCACAAAACTCGCTTCTATGTTGCCATTTGCTGCGTGAATCTCCTTGTCAATCTCCAATATGGACCTATTCTTCCTTTTTGCAAACTCCATTCAGGAGGCCATGGAAGAAAAATTATAACCAAGCAAAAAATACAAGGACAAGATGCTAACCAAAAATAAAAATAATAATAATAATCAAGAGACAAAGATATGATTGGAAGTACTTATCTGATTTAGAAAGAAAGTGTTGAAGGTTGTAGGAAATTGTCAACTCCCTCTCTAATAGATTTGTTTAAGAGAAATTCGGAAACCTGTCATGTGCCTAGAGGCACAACAGTCCAATCATCACTACATCTGGTAATAGTTCCTAAACGAAAAAATCCTTTGACTTCTTCTCAAAACACTGGGAGGCATAGTGTCCAAAATCATGACAAATGAAGCACTTGTCCTTTGACATATCCTTCTTCTTCTAATCTTGAATAGGAACAGGTCTTCTACCTATATTCTTCTTACCAAACTTTCCAAATTTCCTTCTTCCTTTTCCTTTCCTTGTATGAGCTGCAAGGGCTTGAGTTTCTTCATCCTGTGGATTCTGCAAGTTATTCCTGAACAACAATCTGACCTCCTCTTGGACATAATCAATCCATAGCTTATCAAACTTGGGCAGTTTTTCTCGTGCACAAATTCCTTGAATAAACGGCTCCCATGAGGAAGGGAATCCATCGAGAGTCACTGCACCAAATTATGCATCATCAATGGTATCTACATGGCTACAAGCTCATCTCTAATCTGGGAGACACTCATAATATACGAGACAACAAAATCTGATCTAGTCATCAGGACACTACGGAGGTGACTTCCCAAGGTTAACTTTCTACTATTGTTGTTGCTCTCATACAATCCTACCAAAGCATCATATACCTCCTTGGCAATCTTCAATGCAGCAAGTTGCAACATGAGGAATCAAGTGGTCCTTTATGGAATCTACCAAGATTCTCTTAGCATTGGCTTCATTCTTCTTATACTTGGCTTTCTCCTCAGCTCCTAGCTTTGAAATAACTTTCTCCACATGATCCTGAAGCTCATTCTCTTCCAAGATAAAGAGTATCCTGATCTTCCGAGATCTGAAGTTGATGGCACCATCTAACCTATCTTCAACTCTGAGACTTGGTGCCATTTTGACAAGAGATCCAAAAACCAATCAAGTTGTTGAACACTTGTCTCTTAGGATGACTTCAATGGCTGTTCTTTCAACAAAGTTCTGATACCATGTTGAATTTTTCTACAAGATGCGTAGTAGAACACTATTTTTTGCCAGATAATTACTTCCTAATGATTTTCACACAATATTCTTTTGCCACTAATATCATTGAGCAATTACACTCCAGAAAATATCAATAGTAAATGCAGCAGAAACAGTAAAGATCATAAAAAAACAACCATGCACAATAGAGACAATATTATTACCCTGGGAAACCCAACCTTGGGAGAAAACCCAGCAACTTTTCTTTAGGAGAAATTATTCTTCAGCAAGGTTTACAAAATCAGCAATTTTTTCTAGAAATCTGTGCCAATAATCCAATTCAAATCTTAGTCAAACCTGGTCAAACTCATACTAGTCAACCCTGGTCAATTCTGTCAGAAATCACTTCTGAATTCTCCCGTTAAACTGGTCAAATTCTGGTGTCAACAACCTGCATCCCTGCTGTCAACAACCTGCATTCCTGCAGTCAATGCCCTGTGGCCCTGTGGTCCATTGCGGCCCAGTCAAACTCAGTCTGCTCTAGTCAAAACCAGTCAAAACAGAGATCAAATAGTCCGTTCAACACTGGTCAACTCGTCCTCTTTTCCTCACATGTGTGCCCAAGAGAGAAGATAAACCTCAGAAAAATCAGATCAGACTTGCTTCTTTGCTGGTGGAGAAAAATGAGACATCATATCTTCTACTTATACTTATTGAAATGGGTGTGACACCCCAAGGGACACGACCCTTCACTGAGCAGGACAACTTGACTTTCCTAGGCTGACTTGACTTTTCAAAAATTAAATTTTACATAAATTTTCTAGACTGACTTGGAGACCCTTTAGCAGAGGGAATACCTCCCAATTCTACAAAAAATCAATAGTTAACAACTCATATATGGAAATATATATATATATATATATATATGTGCAGGATTAAAATTTTAACAAAAAGTTGCCCACGGGGCTCTGGATTGACGGTGAATGGGTGCACTGTTAAGGCAGTCCTTGCGATAGGTCACTGGTTCAAATCCCCCGTGGGTGCTTACCTACCAAAAAAAAAAATTAACAAAAAGTATTTGTCTCCAGTTCCACTTATCTCTTGAATTTCCGTGGTGAATGATTCTGTTGCAATTCACATGCAAATCAAACTAGGCATTGGTGTTCTAGGAACCATACTCCTGAAGAGCCACTAACTAAATTTGGTATCACTAATTATCAACATCACATGTAAACAAGCAGCCTGCAGGCTATTCACAAATGTTCGTCTTGGTTAGATTCTTCCATCATTTCTCATATATAGCTGATGTCAAACAATTCATTTGCATTTTTTCTAAAAGCACATTACGTTTACAGTTTTGCATTTTTTCTAAAAGCACATTACGTTTACAGTTCATTAACTATGAGATGGAAATGATGAAACCTATATAAAGTCCACTACTATATGTTTTCAGTTTTAACACTGGCAATCTCCTTAGCAATAACAGAAAGTTTTTACATTTGCTTTGACCCAGCTTTGCATATTCCTTTATGTCAGACGTACCAAATCATCAGATTGTAAGTGCATCACATACCAATTATGAGATGAACAGTTCTAATAAAAAACAGAAGACATAATATTTCAGCCACTTGAGAAAAAAGGTGTTGGTAAATTTTTAAAAATAACACCATTTGCATTGCAAAAGGTAAGCAACACCTACTGTTGAGATAGTGATATGCCGTGGGGCTAGCTGGAAACAGTGTCCTGTCATAGACCGAACAGCTTCTACAACTGACTTGTAATTATTAAGAGGTTCTCCCATTCCCTGTACAACCCAAAGCAAGAAAGCTATAACCAACTGATGGAACTTTAGCACAGCTAACATTGCAATTTAACAAAAAGCAATCACAAAAAGAACTGGGAAAGTAATATAAACCCCTAAAATGCCCCTTTTCTACATCTCAAGAAGAATAACATTATTTGAAAATTATCTTATACTGGTAAATTTCATAAAGAAAACACCAGAAACTGCAGGAAACCAGAGCTATTTGTTAGACTTTGTTACGCTGGAAATGGCATCTAAAAACAAAGCACATCCTTGGACCTTGCGCTAAGTGCAGTATCCTGTAATCAGAACAATTTCATAGCTCCGGTTCATAAATGGGCATAACATCAGGTTCCAGAGTATTCTCCCTAAGCCAAATGCTCTTCTCCAAAGGTTTTATGATTCTGCAAATTCCTAGATTGAATTACATATATAACTGATGTAGTGTTCAGCTCATGAATAAATGGACACTCAAGAAGACAAGAAATCATTCTGTAGAGTATTTTTTCTCAGTGTTATTATATCCAAAGAAAGCTTTTCACAATTTTGGTGTCAAGATATTCGTTTTGAATATAAAGATTCATCAGATTACTGTTGAAACCATTTCCTGTTGTGCTGGTGTGTCATTGTTGACAATTGTCCTTGTCAAGTATAATATTTTGGAAAAGTGGCACTATGTTGTTGAGATAACAAGTTACCAGTCTAGGCCAAGTTCACTAGAAATTGCCAAGTTTGACATAGACTAGATCAATAAAGTTATAAACCAAGTCAGTTTAATCAGGAAACTCAGTTTGGTCCAAAATCAGCCAGACCTGGACCAGGCGAATCAAACTGGTCAGACCTGGGTTGATCCAGTGAGTTCTAAAAATACTTAGCTAGGTTTGATGGGTCAAAGTTCAAACCCAGGTCATAACTCGTTTCACATATTAGGTGGCACTGATTTTACTGCCATTGGCATGGACAATGATGATGCAACCTTCAAGTTACTTAGCTAGGTTTGATGGGTCAAAACCAGGTCATAACTCGTTTCACATATTAGGCGGCACTGATTTTACTGCCATTGGCATGGCCAATGCTGATGCAACCTTCAAGTTGACTGCTGAGCAAGGACAGGATTTGTGATTCACAAGAGCCATTGTTTTCAAAGGGCGAATTAAGGTTTTTAGAGTAAAATGCTGAGGTAGGGGCCTAGGGCAAGGGACAGGAGGGCCTTCTGTTGGCACTCATTCTTAGGCTGTTGTATTTAATATGCATTATAATATTTTGTCATATGTTTTCAGACTTGACTCTTGGCATTGAACAGATTGAACTTTGTCCATTCAGTTCATAACTTGATGTCATGTTCCATGGCAATTTTGATCTATGTTGATAATAGATATATACGTTATACTTTGATATTTTATCTTTGCTCTATTGAATATAAAACTCTCATAGATTTTTATTTTTTTTACTAGAGAAATAGACAATTGAGCAAGTTTCGTACTCACATGACACGAGGTCGATTCCAACCACTACCACTATAACTCCTAGGTGGATCCGCACTGCCCCCAGCACATAGCCGCAGGTAAGGATCCAGGGGATTTGAACATGGGACCTTGTACTCACATTTAATTTACATTTTCACAGCCTTGCCAAGTGAGCTCCCCTGGGGGAGCTAACTCTTGTAGATAGTTATATTATATTGCATCTATCGATATCCAAAAGAGTGTGAGTTAAGAGATCATGCTATGCAGGACAAGATCATTTCCCTCAGGCCATTACAAGCACATAACTGTTTTACGCTCTTGCACATGTTCAATATGTTCCATATCAGGCTAACTTGCTATTTGTCTAAATTGAGAAATGGGCATTATGCCGGTGCCCTGCATGCTAGTTTGGAGCAAAACAGGGGCATGGAATAGAGATATTGCTTCCTGTATGTGATTATTGCTGAAGTTGATGTAACAAGCAGGAATCTCATATGTCACTTTAGAGGTACTATTTAATCATAGCTTCTTTGACCTATTTTCCACTGGCATATAGGCCATGGTTGAAGCTTGAACTCGTTCTGATGAACTGCTGGAGAATTCATATTTTGAAAGGTTATAACCAGGCAGGTTGTTTCTAGCATCTGAATATTTTACTATTTCATAAGAAAAGTAAACTAAAAGACAACCTTACCATAAAAACAACATTGCGAATTTGTGATATGCGAGATGCATGAACCAGCTGCTCCACTATTTCTCCTGCTGAGAGATTGCTCTTAAATCCCATACTTCCAGTGGCACAAAAGGTGCAACCCATTTTGCAGCCTACCTGACATTTCAATCATAATAGAGTGACATTTTCAAGCTGAGGCAGAATCAATTTAAATTTGTTTTTGAATATAGCTGAAATCTTTTAACTATGTGAGATGAATATCTAAAACACTATGTTCCCATAAGGTGTATGAAACTAAGAGCATATAACATCATGCGTTTATTGATAACACGAAATTACCTGTGAAGATACGCACAAAGTTGCCCTTGGACCTCCAGGCCTAGGACGTCCAGCATAGGTTCCCAATCTTGTATCATAGCTCATGATCACAGCTTCAATAAAAGATCCATTCTGATATCAACAGAAAATTTCATCAAGGACAGATATATAATAAAAACTTCAGTAACTTAGGCAATTTCATCATTGGCCCTAGGTATGAGTTATGAGAAGTGGAAGCATTCTTATTGTATATAACATGTCACCTCCATTTCAATTGAGCATGTGTACATCTTCACGTAAATAGACTACAAGTTATATAACAGCTTCAAGATGATTCTTTCCTTTCTCTTATTTATTGAAGTCATGTTCCGACGTTATTTCTTGATTAACTCCACCTTACTATTATCCAACTTCATAACATCAGCTGGATTGCCTACTCAACAGGTACCATTGTTGAGATTGGAATATGACAAAAGCAAATTTCCTCTTTGGCTAGTGACAACATTCTCAGTGATCATGAATGACTCTGCCTGATTGGAGACAGCAGCCAGGCAGAGGCAGCAGCCAGACAGAGGTAAAGTGCGTCAAAGTAGAGATGTGAGAATATCTGTTTGATGGCTCTTTGACTTGAGGAGGTGAACAATTTGAGAGGACAAGAGTCGAGACTAGAGGCAAAGTGTGTCAAAGTAGAGATGTGAGAATGTTTGTTTGATGGCCCTTTGACTTGAGGAGGCAAAAAATTTGAGATGACAAGACATCCAATTACCTAATCCAACACTAGCTGCATGTGAATTTAACGAGATTGACAAACACTAGACATGGCTTAGAGACTATGAATCATAGTTTTAAAACTCGGGCTCGGATTCGGAACCAGCCTAGGGTCAACTCCTACTCTGACTCCAATTCTGACTCTGACTCCGTGTCGACTCGGCCTAGTTGATTTCAATGACTCGGTCGTCGTAAAAAATACATTAAATATTTTTTTTTTATGAAAAAACATATTTTTAAAGATTTTCATTCATGTTTCCAAACTCAAAGCATTAGAATATAGAAAGAAGACAACATTTGATCAAAGTATGCTCATGAATATATCTATTATATCAAATGGCACCCAATGCACTGTCCAATACATGTAATATATAGAGATCATAACAAAAACACATAACCAAGGAGGCTCTAAATGGCCTCTACAACAAAACATCACTAGTCACCACTGCTAGACAAGGCAAGATCATCTGGATCAGACTCTGAATCAGAGTCAGGCAGTGAAACCCATGGCTCCTCCTCACTGCTGCTCCAAAAACCAACTCCAACTCTTCACAAGCTCCTCACAAATGCTCACACAAATGCAATGAGATAGTTGTGAGGAAATGTGAGGGGGTTGGGTCACTTTTATAGGCTTGGGAGAGGGGTAGAGGCATTAAGAAAAAGAAAAAAACCAAAACAAATATGAGTTTGAAGTCTGAGTTGCCGTCATTTTTCCTTGCGGCCGAACTGGCTAGTTTAAGACGGGCTTGGCCTAACTGGCCGAGTCGATGTCCGGCTTGGCCGGTTCGGTAATGGACCGGCCATCAGACCAGTTTTTCTACCGAGCCGACCCAGGCGGAGGTTTGGCTCTGTCTCCTAGGCCGAATCCAATTCGGACCAGCCTGGTTTTAAAACTATGCTATCAATCATTCAAGAGTTATGGTGATAATTTTTTTGTTGTTAGTTTTAATGCCACAATAGGCAAGCCAGGTTGGTAAAAGCGAGGAGCAGCAATTGTCCCCACTAGGGTTCAATTCCTTGAAAAGGTGGCATGTTTTCCCATCGCAGGCAGGGGCACCACCACGATGGGATCAAATCATGATGGCTATTGAGTTGAGTTGATTTGTCACACGCCCCTATAAGAAAGAAGTGTATGGAAGCGCCCTCCCCACAATAGGTGGTTAGTGCTCAGCACTTCAAACTTATTCAAGTTTCCATATCTAATTTTAATTTGATTATTGCCTTTCTTGTTATGATAATATTTCATATGCCAAGGTGAAAATCTCAGTAAGAAAGATCACAAAGTTGATGTTAGGACATCACAATAGATACAATTACAACCTCAACCCATTGTTGTTGAAGACCAAGTGTGGTAGAGAATGTATTGGGAAATCTGAATGATAAGTAGTTGATGAGCTTGGCAACTACTATTAATTTTCTAACCCCAGTAAATGACAAATTATTTCCTAGCAAATTTCCTTGCTGATTTTAATTAAGTTTTCAGCTTCCTGAACAAAATGCACTACTGAGATTTGAACTGGTAATTGAAACTAGCTTTCAGCAGAAGCAAAACAACCAATTTTGTGCACAAACACACATAAAAAATTGTCTTTCAAGTCTGTTGTTTCATTAAGTAAATTCTTCATCATACAAATGCCTTTCCAACAGGGAATATAAATGGCCACTGAGGAAAAATCACACACAGCAAAACCTGGAAACTTCCAGCTGAGAAATTTCTCTTCAGCCCTCAATCCCACAACTATACAATCTGCTGCTTGAGCCTGTTTCTACCTGCCCACGTGCTGTTACAGCCTGCCCTGCACGTGTGGGAATTTCTAAGCAGTTTTCTCTGCCTGTCCATGCACATGTCAGTCTGTACAAACTCGTACAGCCTCCCTGATGCACATGTGTGTTCCATATAACACATTCCTGTCGCTGCAGACCTGCCCAAGCTAATTCTTGCCCCTGGCTGCACTGTACAGCCTCCTGGGATCAATCTACAGAACACATGTGTGCCCCCTCTGCTACAAAATCACTTGTTGAATATCTCTCTCTTGCTGCTCCTTGTTTTCTTCCTCTGGCTGCTGCACACTTGAGTGAATGTCCTTCTCCACCCAATCACTGAGATCTCACTGTTGGTGAGGCCTTTATATAAGTTGAGTTGTTGACCCAATCCAAAAACCTAATCGCCAAAGTGATTGATGGTTGAGATTAGATCTCAACTTCACTTGAGATCAACTGTTGAGATTCATCTAATTCACTAAAGCAAATAACCCTTGCATTTCATTAAATTAAAATCACTTTTCTCATAATAAAAAAATTGTTTTAATATTTAAAGTAATTGTTAAGGTTACTGGTTAACTACACAACTTCCACACATCTAGACACTTAAACCCATGCAAAAGTACCTGCTTGAGCTACAAACATCAACACGCTTATATTCTGGATTGAACCTCAAAGCATGCACAAAAGGGGAGTGCATCAATGACATGATCTCACCCGAAGTCACCTGGTTCGAGTTCAAGTTCAAATTCGACAAAAAAATTGACAGGAAAAAATTTAATGATAAAATTCAACATTAAGTTCCACAAGCTATAAAATTTGAAAATTAAAAAAATATATATCATAAAATTTAACACACATTACATGCATATATGATAGATATGAAAATAATATGTCAATAAGAGGAAAATAGAAATGAAATTAGGAAATTAAATGAAAGTAAAATAAAATTCAAAAATATAAGTAACTAAAAAATTAAAAAATATATATGTGGAATTAAAAATATAAATATACCCAATAATAAGATATAAAATATAAACATATTAATATACGTAACAAAATTATACATTACTAATATAAAATATAAACATTTTAATGTCAATAATATGTGACGAAATTATAAAATATCCCTAATTTGAAATTAGACAATGAAAGGAATAAAATACAAATGAAATCAATGAGCCATGATTGCCACCAAACCTTAACCCTAGGCTTGTTACCCACCAAAAAGTGAGTAACCCCTAGGAGAAAATTTCTCTCCTCCTTAGATAGCCAGCCAGCGGCAACCCTACATGATCAGCACATAACATTATTCCATGCTTCTCCACTTATTACTCTGGTCAGATTTCTCTTCCATCCAACATTCCCTTTTGAAAGAAGGTGGGTCATCCATCAACAGGTACTTTAACCATTTTTGCAATAATGTGCTTTCACTTAATGTTACGGGCATACTAATATGAATCACGGGCAAAATTGGATAACTGATCAAACTCGATTGTTTTCTTGTTCCCTTGCTTCACTTGAGAGGTTAGTCTTTGACTCTAGTAAAGTGGGACTTCCTTTAAGGCATTAGGTTTCTAGGAAGGGCACTACTAGGGAAGCACTCATTGATGTAGCAAGGTATTAAACACATACCATTTTCCATCTCTCCCTCCCATCCATCTCCATTCTTTGGGCTGGTGGTCATAAATCATAGGGATAGGCACCCTTCAACCTCATCATCCTTGAGTCTAGGCCCGGAAACTAAGGCCCTGGAGGTTGATGTAGTTAAAGAAAGATAAAAGCATAGAAAGCCAAAATGAAAGAAAAATGTAAAATGCAAAAGATGGTTGGGACATTCTTTAGCACGTGGGCAAAAGCCTAGCATGAGCTCTACTCCGCTCATTAGCCATCACCCAATTCCTCAAGCATTTAATGCTTCATCTACCAAAAGGAACTCTTAGAAGTCCCAACCCTGATGAGTGAGAAACTACCTCATCTTAAATGGGTAATGAAAAATCTCAAAAGCAAGCTTGGGTTCCTAAGCTATGCTCTAATAAAGACAAATCATAAAAAGTAAAAGGCACAACAGAGAGGTGGAAAAAGTTGGCCCAAGAAAGGGGTAATTCATGCCTCCGCGACTGCTCTCTCCTTACATTTATACTCTCAAGATGTTGGATCACCATTATCTAGTCACTTGACTTTGACACCTGCCTTGAAGTCTTTCCCACTCCACAACCATCATTATCATCCACGCCTATGGATTGATGGGCTAACCTAGTACATGTCACTCCCCTTGGGCGTTGGAAAAACCTAATAGCAATGTTGGCCTAACCATCCCTAATAGAAGTGAGGTAACTTGTTTACATGTCCTGATCTAGTTAGACATTTAAAGGTAAGTTTTGTGTGAAGTATTCTTGTGCCCCTAACATTAAGTATGGTCCACTATGATGCATTAATGGTTATTGTCCCTAATGATTGTTGATTTCATTTGATCTTGAGAGGTTTTTTCAGGCAGTGTTATCACAACAGCATAGACCCATTTGAGAGTTGATCTTCATCCCATTCAGCGACACTCCCAAATGTTGTTGTACCCCATCCAAAGAGCAATTATGACCTTAATGGTGTAGGTCTTTGTACCCCTTCGGAGATGAGTGTTGGGTTATGAGATGGTTCCACGTGGTACTTGACTCTAATGTACCCACAAATGTTGAATTGTTGAGTCATTGATGGTTTGTTGTTGGACTTATTGATGAAGTGCCCAAATGGACCCAAGAAGCCCCCAGGCTGGCCTTGACACTATTTGATGGGTGTTGCTTGTTTTGAACCCTAGATGATGATTTGTTATCCTTGAGATGACATTGGAGGGCTTGTGCATCACTTGTACACCTCAACGCTTGAGCATGAAGGTGCCACATCATTCCTTTTTTCCCATAGATGGGTGATGTAGGGCACATTGGTGCTGACATCATGGTTTTGGAGGCATTTTTCGAGGCATACCCATTGCAATTAGAGCTTTACAAGGAGTATGGAGTACCCATAATCTATTTGACACTTACTTGGGGCATATTGCGCATTTATGGAGGATGACATCAAAGTCATTTCCCACAGGTGTGGGCTATTTTGGCATTTATTGCTATGTTTTTGAGCTATATTGAGGTTGGCTTGCGATCTCTCACTTGTTGAACACTTAGGCAAATTTGTTTTGGGGCTTTGCTTGTAAATTAGTGAAAATAAGGCTCGTTAGACCTCATATAAATGGAGGTAGCCTTATTTCACCTTCCATCATCACACATTCATCACTCTTCTCCAATCTTGCATGACTTCTACTCGTATAAGACGCGTCTGGCTATTGACTCGGTGACTCATAAGAATCGAGAACGACCCGTATAAGACTCGGCAAAATAAATTTTCCCTCTCCCTCCACCTGATCTCGCAAAGAAAAAAAATCAAATTTTGCTACCAAGGAAGCGTCTTATACAGGTTCGTACAAGTTTTATATGAGTCGTATGCGAGTCAACAAGTCAACGCGTTGTCTTATGCGACTCAACGCGGTTAAGGGTCTTATGTGCGGGTTCTATGAGAGTGGCTCATTTCGGCATATGACTTGTCAAGACCCACGAGTCTTGAAGGGTCTTATAAGGGTCGTGCTTCACTGCTCTTCTCTTCCAAAAGAGTAAAAATTAGTCTCCTTGTTTCGACTTGGGAAAAATGTGATCTTTTTATGGTGTGAACTTCCTTTGGAGATGGTTTTTGACTTGGAGATGTCTTCCTAGGATTGATTCAAGTGTTTCTCTTGGAAAATTTTGTAAGTTTAATGCATATTTTCTATATTTTGAATATTGTATTTATGTAGTAGGGTTTCTATTTTCTACCATAGTATAATTGCTAAATCTATCTTGAAATGTTGTTCCTCTATGATATGTAAAATTGTTTTCCTAGAAACCTTTAAGGGAACTCTGAGTGTGCATCGCTTGAATTTAAAATCTCCCCTCACAAGGAAATCGTTAGGGTTTGAAGTGGATGTTCTAATCATCCCCCCTTACTAAAACTAGGTCATTCTCATTGAGCTTTACCGTAGAAGACTACATGAAGCCCATTTAGGACAAGGCACTACTCATAGTTATGTTGATCAACCATCTTTAATATTAAACTTCTCTTTCTTCTTTCTTCTTCCTAGATACCTAGGTCTAGGGCTAGGGTTTTATGTGAAAATTGATAGAGTAAATTTATGTTTGATGCAATGTTTTTAAAACTGGAACCGGTGACCGGACCGGTCCACCTAATGAACCGGTTTACCGACCGGAACCGGTCTAACCGGGACTGGTTTGGTCTAAACGAACCGGTTTTAGAAAAATAC
>APFE030712648.1:84624-112984 GCA_000404065.3 Pinus taeda
CACAAACACTCCAAATTAGTTGTGTGAGACAAATGAGAGTGAGAGGGGTCTCTTATAGCGAAGGAGAGGGTGTTTTTGGAGGGGAAACACCTTTACCTCCCCCCCAAAACCCCTAAACCACAAACAGCAAACCGCTTTTCTTAAGTTTCGGTGGGCGTGCCATAAACCGGCCGGTTTAGGACGGAACCGGCCGGTTTGCTACAAACCGGCCGGTTTTTCACCGGTTAGAGCTGGATTTGGGCGAAAGGGCAGGTTAAACCGGGTTTTTAGGCCGGTTCTGACCGGCGGCCTTGCTAACCGGCCGGTCAGACCGGTAACCGGTTTTTGTGAGCGGTTTTTAAAACACTGGTTTGATGTATTATGGTTCTTAAAGTAGGAAGTGCACTTAATGATTATATAAAAGCAAAATCTAGCATTGTTGAATGTTAAACCCTACCTTCTACAGTTGACGTCACCATTTATTTGTTTTCTATATATGATCTCAGCCATAAAACTCTAATTAAAACCCTAAATCCTTGGTATTTATTTGAAGGTCTTGCCTCCTTTGTTGATTAACCATTGAAACACCTTTTCATTAGGCTGTTATATGGCATCGCATGCCTTATCATTGAAAATCTTCAAAACCCTAACTTATAACATCCCTATAATTGGTTTAGGAATAGAGTACCTAAACTTTATCATACAATTTTTATGCCTTCTAACCTCTGCCTATACTATATCCCAATTTATAGACCTAATATTAATCATCTTGGACCATTTACATTGAGTATCTTTAGGGGAGCCTTTAAGGAAGCTTCCCTTGTGGTCAAGCATGTTGAACATGTAGTGATGGAAGGTCTTTTGGCTTGTGCCTTAGCCAGTGAAGACCATGAATTTGTCTTTCTCTAGCATAAGCATGAGTTCATGAGGTAGACTTCAGTTATGGTGAGTTTATTTCTAGTTTACTATAATGATCATCAAGGTTGCATGTGTAGTGTTGGAGCTTCAATTATGTGGAGTCTTCTTCAGTTTGACTACAGGATGAGGTGACAGTTACAATTTCAGTTAGAACGAGTTAAGGCTTTAGTGTTGATTGGAGATAGAACGAGTTAAGACTCCAGCGTTAATTGGAGAGAGAACAAGTAGAACTCTCAATTAACTCGCAATCACAACTCGAACTTCTAAATTGAGCTAAGCCTTCTTGCATGCTTGAATTCTATCTATAAAGAGAAGGACAAAGGCACGAGATCGATCATTATTCTTGTGAGATCATTCTTTGGGTGTCAGGTGCGCAAAATTAAGAAGCTTGTGCACTAGAAAATAGGAGGGCACAAGTGCGCAAGGAAATAAGAGATTTGTGCAAGAAAATACGAGCCAAATTGTGCGCTCGGAAAAAGGAGAAGTGTGCAAGGAAATAAGGGCTCCAGTGCACAAGGAAATAGGAGCACAGATCAGGGATTCTCAGGGCAAGTCAAGGCTATTTAGCAAGAGAACAATTGTGTTCTCAGAGACAAATTGTTGGCCACAAAAAGCAGCATGAATTGTAATAGATCCAATTGTTATGGAAAAATCAATAAAATACCACAACAAAGAAAGCACGTTTTCCCTTTTGGGTTTCTTGGGTAAATCAAGCGTGTCAATTTGTGTGAATGTGTTTTTATCTCTGGTGTTTTTCCGCTACTTATAGTTTGTTAAGAAACTTTGTATTGTTGTGAAAGTAAATTTGGTTTCAATTTTCAGGTGCCTTGTTTTAAGCATTGTTTTAAAAAACAGTCAAGCCGGCTCGAAATCGGCCAAGTTGACGGAGCCATACCCCGGTCGAACTGGCTCAGCAGAAAAACTAGTCCGATGGCTGGTTTATTACCAAACCAGCTGAGCCAGTCACCGACTCGGTCGGTTCAATAACAAATCGGTCCGCTCGGCCGAGTCTGAGTCTAAGTTAAACCGGTCGAACAAGCCAGTGACACCCAAAGACGCCCAACAAAATGTTTTGGAGGGAAAAGCAGACCCCAAACATAATTCTAATTTGGTTTTAACTTTTAGGCTTTCTTTAAGGGCATATACCTCTCCCAAGCCTATAAAAGCGACCGAACCCCCTCACATTTCCTCACAGCTATCCCATTGCATTTGTGTGAGAATTTGTGAGGAGTTTGTGAAGAGTTGTGGAGTTTGTTTTTGGAGCAGCAGTGAGGAGTCATGGGCAATCATTGGAGCAGCAGTGAGGAGCTTCTTGGGCAGCCATTGGAGTAGCATTGAAGAGTTGGTTTGTTGGAGCAGCATTGAGGAGGCGATTTGTGCCTAGAGGTATTTTTTTCACTTCCAAAATCTGTTTTTGTTTCTTTTTTTGTGCAAATCTGGAAATTGAAAAGAGTAATTTTTGTAAAAGAAATGAACATTGAAGCATTGCTTTTTTGTTTTGTTTTCATTTTCAGATTTTCCTTTCATTTCCAAGTCCAAATATCAAAAAATGGCTCCTAGAATGAAAGATGTTGCTTGGCCATATGCTGAAGTGATTGATAATCAAATGCATTGAAAATTTTGTCATAGAAAAATTAAGGGGGTTGGAGGGGGCATCCATAGGCTGAAACAACACTTGGCTGGTGTTAGAGGCCAAATTACTCCATGTGAAGCACCATCAGCACAAGTTGGGGAGATTAGGAAGGAGTTGCTAGATAAATTTAAAAAGTTTGAGGAAGAAAAAGCTAGGCAAAAAGAAATAGAGGCTGAAATTGGGAAGAAGAGGAGTATAAAACAAATGATGGTTGCCAACCCCAATTTTGATTATGAGGGGTCTTCATCTATCCCTTGCACTGATGCATCCAACCCATTTCACTATGTTCCTCCCTCTTTGGAGTCTATTCAAGAAAAGGTAAGGGTAAAATGAAAAAGAAGGGTGATATCAAAAGTTATTTCACACCCTTCTCTCCCTTTGATAGTGCACATGGTCCTCAAGCTAATAGAGGTCAAATGCAACCCACTTTAGATGACCATTGGAAGAAAGAATTGAGAGAGACTGCTTGTGATTACATAGCTAGATGGTGGTATGATGCTAATATCCCCTTCAAATGCTTCTCGTTCACCATATTATGAACCTATGTTTGATGCCATATTTGTTGTTGGAAAGAGCTTCAAAGGCCCTACTATGCATGAGTTAAGGGGATCTCTTTTGCAAAAGGAAGTTTCCTCCATTGATAAATATTTGAAAGATTTCAAAAGCTCATGGGAAAAAAAGATGTACCATCATGTCAGATGGATGGACTGATCAAAGGAACCGTACCATCATAAACTTTCTTATCTTTTAACCATAGGAAACCATGTTTCTAAAATCAGTTGATGCATCTGATAGGGTGAAAGATGCACACTTGTTGTTTCAGTTTTTGGATGAGGGTGTTGAAGAGGTGGGGGTGGCTAATGTTGTTCAAATCATCACAGATAATGCCTCTAACTATGTTCTTGCTGGTAAAATGTTAGAGGAAAAACACAAAACCATCTTTTGGACCGCATGTGTTGCACATTGCATAGACCTCATGCTTGAGGATATTGGCAAAATAGATTGGGTCAAAACAATGTAGAGCATGCCAAAAGCATAACAAAATATATCTGCAATCAATCATGGATTTTGAGCCCGATGAGGAAACACACAAGGGGCAGGGATATTATTAAGCCTGCCATCACTAGATTTGCAACTCAATTTTTGACATTATAATCTATGTTTTCCCAACATAGAAACTTGCAAAGGGTGTTTTCCAATGATGAATGGAATGAATGTCAATGGTCTCGCAAACAGGATGGCAAAGATGTGAGAAAGAAAGTTACTGAATAAATATTTTGGAAAAAGGCAGCAGAGATTGTGAAGGTTGTTGAACCACTGGTTAAGGTGTTGCGGTTGGTGGCTGGGGAAAAATTGGCTATGGGCTTCATTTATGAGGCTATGGATCAAGCAAAGGAGTAAATAAAGGTAGTATACAAGGATAGAGTGGCTAAGTATGGGCCCATTTGGGAAATCATTGATCAAAGATGGAACAATCAACCCCATCGCCCTATACATGCAGTTGGGTTTTTTTTTTAACCCAAGGTATCATTATAAAGCTTTGGAGGCAGAAGCTTTGACTGGGTAGGTTAGAGATGGATTGATTGACTGCATGGTCCCTAAGGAGAGTGATCAACTAGAGATACATCGACAGATCACTTGTTTCAGCAGAGCCACAGGTACCTTTGGCAAGAACCTAGCAAGGATTGCAAGGGAAGCAGATGACAGGTAAACAAAAATTTCAATTTTCAAATTCTTATTTTGTTGAATTGTTTATAATTTGAAAGTGGGATATAATTTGTTGAGCTAACTCATTACACAACTATGTTTTTTGCAGCACAATGGTGGGAGGCTTTTGGTAGCCATTGTCGTCAATTGCAGAAGTTTGCAATCCGTATTTTGAGTCAAACATGCAATGCCACTGGGTGTGAGCGCAAATTGTCTGTCTTTGAAAGGATTCACACGAAGAAGAGAAACCGTATGGAACAAAAACGGTTAAATGTTCTAGTCCATGTCCAATACAACCTCTGACTAAGACGCAACCAATTGTTGAACAAAAGACCTGATACAGATTCCATTGTGTTGGAAGATATTGATCCAACATCAAATTGGGTAGTGGAGAGTCATCCAGCAGAGTTTGATTCTGATGAAGATATTGGACTTGATTTGGATTTATAGATGGAAACATTAATTGAACATAGTGTTCAGTTGAATGCAAATCCACTTGTACCAAGCCCAGCCCCAAGTCCTCCAGTTGCAGGCACTTCCTCTACTCAGCCACGACGAAAGTGCATATCTCGTCTATCTCAACATGCAGCTGTTGCGCCTGCTAGTGCTACTACTTCTACAGTTGCACTTGGAGATGGTGATGAGAAGGAGGAGGAGCCATGGGTTTCCATGTCTAACTCTGATTCAGAGTCTAAGCCAGATGATGTTGGCTTCTCTAGTAGTAACCAGTAGTACTGGTGACTAGTGATGTTTTACAGTTTACTTTTGTTTTAGAGGCCATTTAGAGCCTCCTTGGTTATGTGTTTTTGTTTTAATCTCTATATCATGTATGTATTGGAAAGTTCACTGGGTGCCATTTTGATATAATGGATATATTCATGAGCCTACTTTGATCATATGTTGTCTTCTCTCTATATTCTAATGCTTTGTGTTTGGAAACATGAATGAAAATCTTTAAAATTATGTTTTTTCATAAATAAAAAAATATTTAATGTATTTTTTACAATGACCGAGTCATTGAAATCAAACAAGGTGAGTCGATATCGAGTCGGAGTTGGAGTCGGAGTCGAAGCCAACCCTTGGCTGGTTCCGAACCCGAGTCGGAGTTTTAAAACATTGGTTTTAAGTAATTCATCTAAGTAGTTGTAGAGTTTCAAGAAAATTAACAAAGCACCACTAAAGAGAAGGAGAAAGGTTGTCGAGGTGATTGTGGCAACCGTTTCTCTTGTTCCCTAAGGTCTGGTTGTGCCTAGTGTAGCTTTACACTAGGCCTGCTAGATTTTGCAACAACATTTTTGGCAACATTGTGGGGAGGAGATGAATCAACCTTCTCATAATCTGAAGTCTATGCTTCAAGATCCATTGATGAGAATATCCCAAAGCCAAAATTAGAACTTTTCAACTAGAAACTTCATTTGAAGAATGAAGCTCTAGTTCTTCATTAATCTTTAATGATCCCAATGCTTGTAGGGTGAAGCGAGCATCTTTTATGATGTTTAAGTTCACTCTAGCAACTGCCCAGTTAGTTGTTATGCAAAATTCAAAGCAATGGCTCCTTGGGATTTGCATGAAATGTACCATGCTCTAGATGTTAAGGATATTTCTGAATATCCTAATCATTGTGGTACAAGTTGCATGATAGGCATTCCAAATTTGATGGTGAACCTTCTTCGATTATTGATCATGTGGTAAAATTCCTAAAGTATGCTTTAGGGATCAATATGGTTCATGACGATGGCTCTCATGAGATTGTTCATTAATTCTCTTGGGAAAGATCAAAGTGAATGGGTTAAATATTCTTGGGAACCAAAAAGCATACCCTCTATTAATGTGTTTACTAAAAAAAATCTTTGAGTATTAGGGGACAATATTTCAAAGCTATGGAGATACCCTTCGAGATTTGGCCGAGGCCCTCCAAAAGGAGTGCCTTTTAGATCCATCTAGAGATGTTGAAGAGAAAGCTAATGGACAAGATCACAATGATCAAGAAGAGGAGACCCTTCTTGATTATCAAGCGGAGAATATTAAAGAAAATCCTGAGGAAAATCATGATCTTTTTATCTATGAAGAAAATCATGGTAGTGATGAAGAGAGTCTTCTTAACAATGAGCCCTACACATCACATAATGATTAGAAAGGCATGATTACTGATTTATTTAAGCCATCTTCACTTCTTTTTGATATCATTCCTCAATCATATTTAGGTTCCATGGATTATGAGCGTGATGAAACAACTCTAGTTGCCCCTTTTAAATCTGATTTTCGTGATGAGCAATTTGTTTGTCGAGACCTTGTCCTTCAACCATCTCTCTCATGCCACTGTCAGCATGACCCTAGTGACATCAATGAGAATTGTATGCATTAGATAGCTATTGGGAAGAATGCTTAAAATTTATCATTGATTACTCCATCTACAAGTTGCAAGATAGGCTGAAGCAATGCAAAAAAAAAAAAAATCCCTTTCATCCTCAATCCCTTTTCATGATACCAAAGATCATCCATGGTTGACATATTGCATTTCTCCCACCACTCGCACTTATTACTCTGATTCGGTCTTATTATGAGATAATTGTATATCGCCTTGTTCTATCTCATGATTAAGTATAGGGGTGAGAAGTGTGGTATTGATCTAATAACATGTTCTCTTCATTGGCCATATGACAATACTTAGTTGATGCACTACATGGTAGCTCAGGTTAGAGTTGCATTTGTGTTTTTGCATCCTTCTTTTGATATTGTTCATATTGTTGTGTATACATGGTAGTTAGATATGATGTATATTTTAGCTAACATTTTATTTTAGTATTATTTTATCCTATATTGAAAGGGTGACGATCAGCGACCTACTCAGTTGCTATCAACAAGTTGTTCTAAGTGTACAAGAAATAGGTCTAAGACCACCAAGGATTGTTGGGGTTCTCATGCACTCCTTGTTCAAGCACATGGATCATGCACTCTATGGCAGTGAACAAATGTCCCCAACTTGGAACTAGATGTTACCCACCAAAAAGCGAGTAACCCCTAGGAGAAAAAAATTATCCACTTTAGATAGCCAACAAGCCAACAAACCTATAAGATCAGCACATAACACTATGCCATGCTTCTCCACTCATTGCTCCAGTCAAACTTCTCTCCTGTCTGGCATCCCTCTTGAAGGAAGGTGGATCATCCATTGGCACATACTTTAACCATTTTTGCAATCATTTGCTTTCACTTAATGTTATGGGCATGTTAATATGAATCATGGGGGGGAATTGGATAGTTGGTTGATCTTGATTGTATTCTTGTTCCCTTACTTTACACAAGAAGTTAGTCTTTGACTCTAGGCTAGTGGGTCCTCCTATGAGGCCATAGGATTCTAAAAAGGGCACTCCTGAAGAAGCATTGATTGATGTAATGTGTCTAAGGTAATCCATACATGCCATTTTCCATCTATCCCTCCTATCCATCTCCTTTCTTCAAGCTAGTGGTCATTGGGATTGGCACCCTTCATCCTCATCCTTGAGTTTGGGCCTAACAACTTTGGCCTTGAGGGTTAATGCAACTAAAAGAAAGATAAAAACATAGAAAGTCACAATGAAAGAAAAATGTAAAATGCAAAAGATGGTTGGAAAATTATTTAGTGCATAAGCAAAAGCCTAGCATAAGCTCTACCACCCGCATTAGCCATCACCTAGTTCCTCAAGCATTTAACGCTTCATCTAAAGAAAGGAACTCTTGTAGGTCCCAAACCTAATGAATGAGAAACTACCTCATCCTAAAGGGGTAATGAAAAATCTCAAAAGCAAGTTTGGGAACCTAAGCTATGCATCTAATAAAAACAAATCATAAAAAATAAAAAGCACACCAAAGAGGTGAAAAAAGCAAGATAAGAAAAGGGGTAACTCATGCCTCCATGATTGTTCCCTCCTCACATTTATACACTCAGGAAGTGGGACCCCCATTAGCTGGTCACATGGCTATGGTGCCTACCCTGAAGTCTTTTCCACTTTACAACCATCATTATCACACGCACTTATGGATTGATGGGCTAAATTGGGACATGTCACTCTCCTTGGGGACTAGAAACACCTAATAGGGTTGTTGACTTTACGACCCTTAATATAAGTGAGGCAACTTATTTACATGTCCTGATCTAGTTAAACATTTGAAGGTGAGCTTTGTGTGAAGTATTCTTGTGCCCCTAGCATTAGATACGGTCCACTATGATGCATTAATGGTTATTGTCTCTAATGATTGTTGATTTCGCTTGATCTTGAGAGGTGTTTGTCAGGTGGTGTTATAACAAAAGTAGAGACCCCTTGAGAGTTGATCTTCATTCCATTCAACAGCACTCTCAGAGGTCGTTGAACCCCATTCAAGGAGCAGTTTTGACCTTGATGATGCAACATTGCCCCTCCAGAGATGAACGTTGGGCTATGAGATGGTTATGCATGGTAGTTGACTCTCATGTCCACCCCTGAATGTTAAAACGTTGAGCCACTGATGGTTTGTTGTTGGACTTATTGACGATGTGCCCAGATGCACCCAGGACACCCCCAGGCTAACCTTCACACTGTTTGATGGCCATTGGTTGTTTTGAAGCCCAGATGATCAATGGTTATCCTTGAGATGACATGGGAGGGCTTGCACATCACTTGTACACCCAAACACTTAAGCATGAGGGCGCCACGTCATTCCTTTTTCCCATGGAAGGGTGACATAGGGCACATCGGTGATGACATCGTGGTTTTGGAGGCACTTTTGTAGGCATAACCATTGCACTTGGAGTCTTGCTTGGAGTATGGAGCACTCATAATCCATTTGTCACTTGTGGCTTATTGAGCATTTATGGAGGATGACATCAAAGTCATTTCCCACACATGTGGACTATTCTGGTATTTATTGTTAAGTTTTTGAGTTATATTGAGGTCAGCTTGCAACCTCTCACTTCTTAAGCAAACTTGTTTTAGGGCTTTGTGTTGAGAAATCTAGGGCATAGGGATAGGAGATTTCTCTTGAATGATAATTGGTTGTGAATGCTTTTTACTTCTTTGGATTAGGATATTTTCTTCACTTAGATTATTATAGTGTTCTTCTTCATCCAACAATTACCATAGTATGAACAATAAAGAGACAAGAGACATAGAATGTAGGCGATCAACCAAGGCCAAAACCTCTCCCACTTGAGAGGAAAACCCAAAAACGAATTCTTCTTCTTATATAGACTTCAATTGACGAATACCAAGACCACGACCAGGACCCTTGGCACGACAACCTCTCCAAGACCAAATCACAAGCCTTCTTGATTTAACTTTGTCCTCCTTGAGGCAATGATAGTAAAACTTCTTCCTTCTCTCATAAGCTTGGCTATCCTTCAAATTTCGGTCCCTTGTTTCAAATCTGCAACTTTTAGCCCTACTTCAGAAACCCTAGCACATGTGGTTGACCAACTTTGAACCTTGATTTATCTTCACTCTAGATGGAGACTTCTTCTTTGGCAACTTGGCTTGAGATCCACCTTATCTTTTACCTTGATCTAACCTTCAAGTTTGACTGTCATACCTCGGCTTCTTCTGCAATGGACAACATCTATTCCTCGCACGTGTGGAGTGGATCAACCCAAAACAAATCAGAAAATATCCTTGATTACGTTCCTCCTTCCTTCGCTTGGTTATAGGCTTCCTTCTTCATGAACTTCGCACTTTTTTCTGCCTTTTTATCCTTGACCAAATTTTTGTCCTCAAATGAAGGTCGAGCTGCCTATATATAGTGGTTTGCTCATCAAAAGAGAGTCGACATCTCCCAATGACAGGGCCAACATGCCTTTCAAGAATTATCTTAAGGTCGACTTCAAGGTGACCTTGTGACATGGTCCTGGAGGGTTCACAAATTTTCTTTTACAATAAATTACATGCCCAAATGGGTCTTTCATCTTTGACATTGACTCTATAGACTTTATGACATGATGACTAATCCTTAAGACTCACAATGGGAGCCTTAGCTAAAAATAAAATTCCTTGAGCATGAAACCCATGACTCAAGCATTACAAAAATAATTTTATTTTTCTTCTTTACATTAATTACATAAAGTCATGATTACACATGTCATTATTAAGACCAAACCTAGTTACACTTTTCAACACTCCCTCTTAACTAGGGAGGTACTCATAAGCCATACAAGGTACTTGGACATTCTCAATCTAAAGAATTCTCATAAGAAGAGTCAGATTGGTAACCCATATGTTTAGCATCATATCAACCAGCATTGACACATAGCAAGGCCTTGACTAACAGCTCTATCTCTCCACAAGATTAGAGGTCAATGTTGGCGAGACCAATGATGTATAAACACCCTCATCATTGTCTCTCTCGGAGCATACCCTACCCAGGGTCTCAGAGTGTGTTCCACCAGGACTATTCTTATCTTGGATTCCCAACCCTCAAAGAATATCAGTCCTTCGCAACTACTCTTATCTTGGATGCCTTAACTCATCCTCAAAGAGTATCAGATGCCAGATGTTTACCCAATCCTCCATTTGTCTTCCCACGTGAAGAAAAGAATGATGTGTCTATCTCTCTCCTCATGGCCTTCACTGAGACTTACGGTTGTTAGTCTCAGTCTAGT
Source organism: Pinus taeda (assembly GCA_000404065.3). Classification (NCBI taxonomy): domain Eukaryota; kingdom Viridiplantae; phylum Streptophyta; class Pinopsida; order Pinales; family Pinaceae; genus Pinus; species Pinus taeda. The sequence continues at coordinate 95,469 of APFE030712648.1, forward strand.
GCATGACACATGAGGTAGAGAACCATAACTGTCACTCCCTCTTAACCAGGGATGACCAACCCATTCCATAAAGGAATGTACCCAAGCTCCCGCTTGATCAAGGACTTGCTTTCAGTAGCTCTTTAGGTGGAGATCATGGGACAACCAGTTGCTTGTAGAACTCATTCCTTTGATGTCATGAATTTCTTCTTTGTCATAGAGTCTACATCTTTTGGGACTTCTTCGTAGGGCATAGACCATCCATCATTGCCATCCATGAGTCAGTCATGTCATTATTCCTTTCATTGAAAAGTGATCCATTAGTACATATCTGGTCTTCTTCATGCCATGTTGCCTTCTTCATATCATGTTTCCTTAAGGACCTTTCATCTTGCCACATGATTTTCAGTTGTAGAAGACTTCCATAGTTCTTCCCTTAGCAGCCTTAGATAAGCCCATCCAGATATCATTCAAAAATAAGAAATGAACATTAAATCAAAATTACCTTTGTGATGGTCTTTCATCGTGACATATTTCTGTTTGCATCGGCATCCAACATACATATTGACACATTTCCAAAAGATATATATTGTCAAGGGTCTCTTTCTTTTCTAGACTTCATCAGAGTCTTCATATCTTTCATGGAGATATCATAGTCGAATATTTCAGTTCTTGGATGTTGATTGCCTCTTCCATAGTTGCATATTTCATGATCTCTTCCTTTCTCTCTTCACCCATTTATTTTCCAGCAACTTCTAATCAGATTTCCTCCAATTCTCGTCAACCACCTCATATTTTATATGACAACATATTATGTTGATTTCATCTAGTCGATGTCTAACCCATGCCTTTCTGCATCCTTTCAAAGGAGGAGATCCTTTCTTTTGATCATGCTCTTGAGATAGAACATTTACCCATGTTACCTACAACCATATGACATGAATCTACATTATCAAATACAAGCATATATACCTCATTTTGTTTTTCCTTTAAGTCATCTAGACTTCCTTTAGCAACTTCCTTGATTGAAAGATCTTCAATTCCTTGATCTGCTTCACTTCTTTTGTCATCATACCATCCTTCCATGAGTTCCTACAAGTTGGAATTCTTGATGAACAACTTGCTTCCTTTTATTGGTTAACCTTCCGATGAGGATTCCAACAGAGGATCTTGAGTATCCTCATCCAGCAAATGTTTCCTCTTAACTGATGTATGATGAGCTTTGTACTAGATGACTTTTTCTTTTTCCATAAGTACCACTTATGCTTCTAATGAGGTTACCAAGAGCTATATCCTTCCATAAGTGACTGCCATAGACTTCAACGATCTTATATGCTTCTCTATGATGATGTCACTAGCTCTTGCTCTTAATGCTTCTATGATGCCATGATGCATCCTGTCATTCTTTCTAAGTGACTCACGATAGCCATATCTTACAACAAAAAAACTTGAAAAGAACTAGGTGAGGAAGACTATTGTAGTCATAGTAGAGATCTTTTACTTCCTCTTTCTTGGATTTCTTTCTTTCAGCTTCCACCACTTCTTCGGTGATATGGGCTTCTTCTCTACTCTTTTGTTATTGTCCTTCTTGAGCTTAGGACAATCTCTCTTGTAATGCCCATATTCTTGACATCCATAGCATTGAACCTTTGCCATGTTTTTCTTACTTTTCTGAGGACCAAAATTCCCAAACTTCCCTTTTCTCTTTGCAATAGCAGCATATGCTTGAGATTGCTCATTTGATCCTACATCAGTTTTTGCCTTCAGCCTGGTTTCTTCAATCTTGCATAGTGACCATAGATCCTGGAATGGAGTAGCCTCTTTCTTCCCATAAATGCTTGAACTTTGAAGTAAAGTTACCCCACTCCTCTAGCAGTGCATTTAGTACTACGGTAGTCATCTCCTTGCCAGATATTATTTCTCCCAGATCTTGAAGTTGATCCCTTATTTCAAATATCCTCATAAAGTATGAGGCTATTCTTTCTTCTTTTGATATCCTTAGCTTGTAGAGTTCTTGCCTTAATGAGATAACTTCTCCTGCAGTGCTTACGAAAAATAACTCTACTAGTTTGTCACATATTTATTTCGAAGTTTCAAGTTTAGATACACATGGGATGAGGGGATCCTTGATAAATTCTATGAGAATCCTTTAAGCCCTTACTTCCCCTTTCATAGAGTTTGCAAGTGCTTGAGCATCTTCTTTCGATGGCTTGGTGATTGAGCCTTTGACAAGTTTCATGACCTCATTCTCAATGAGATTCAGATTTGTCCTCTTCTTCCATGCAAGAAAGTTTGAAGCCCCAACCAATTTGTTGCTTTCCTTGCAAAAAGACATTTTGACAGATCAGATGTAGAGATAAATGTACTTACTTGTGAAGATGTTTCTTCCACTTGCTGCCTCCTCGAATTTGATGATGATATAGATAACAGAGAACTTCTCCTTGATGAAGATAGTTCTCTTCAAGAACAATCCTTGAATCCACAAAGAGGAAGATCACTTTAGATCCTTTGATGGCGATGTCCTTGTTAATGATGATCAATGATGACTTCTTGATGATGTCTTGCTGCTTCTTGGATGACCTTCTTCAGTGGTAAGGACCTTGCTTCAACGAAAGGGAGATTTCCTTTGAAGATGATGACAACATCCTTGATCTTGCTTCTCTTGGATGAATAGTCTTCAAGATACTTTGATTTGTAGGTCTTCGCAACTTGAGTAGGGTCTTTGTGGTCTTTTGAGGATCCCAAGACTTCTTCTGGTGTAGACTTCTTCTTCGATCTAGGGTTTTGACACTTCTTTGTAGATCTTGACTTTGCTTTGATGTCCTTTGAAATTTGATCCTTGTGTGCTTGTGTGTGCCTTGATGAGATGCCCTTTCCTTGATTTGTCACCTTAGCTCTGATACCATGTTGAGAAATCTAAGGCATAGGAATAGCAGATTTTTTTTGAATGATAACTGCTTGTGAATGCTTTTTACTTCTTTAGATTAAGATCTTTTCTTTACTTAGATTATTATAGTGTTCTTCTTCATCAAACAACTACCATAGTATAAACAATAAAGAGACAAGAGACACAAAATGTAGGCGATTAGCCAGGGCCAAAACCTCTCCCACTTGAGAGGAAAACCCAAAAACAAAATCTTCTCCTTATAAAGACTTCAATTGACGAATACCAAGACCACAACAAAGACCCTTGACACAACAACCTCTCCAAGACCCAGTCACAAGCCTTCTTGATTTATCATTTCCCTCTTTGAGTCAACGATAGTAAAACTTCTTCCTTCTCTCATAAGCTCGGTTATCCTTCAGATTTCGGTCCCTTGTTTCAGATCTACAACTTTTAGCCCTACTTCAGAAACCCTAGCACGTGTGGTTGACCAACTTTGAACCTTGATTTATCTTCGCTCTAGATGGAGACTTCTTCTTTGGCAACTCGGCTTGAGATCCACCTTATCTTTTACCTTGATCAAACCTTCAAGTTTGATTGTCATACCTCGGCTTCTTCTGTAGTGGACAGCATCTATTCCTCAAACGTGTGGAGTGGATCAACCGAAAACAGATTAGAAAATATCCTTGATTATGTTCCTCCTTCCTTCGCTTGGTTATAAGCTTCCTTCTTCATGAACTTCACACTTCTTTTTGCCTTTTTATCCTTGACCGAAATTTTGTCCTCAAATGAAGGTCGAGTTGCCTATATATAGTGGTTTGCTCATCATAAAAGAGCCAACATCTCCCGGTGACAGGGCTGACATGCCTTTCTAGAATTATCTTAAGGTCGACTTCAAGGTGACCTTGTGACATGGTCCTGGAGGGTTCACAAATTTTCTTTTACAATAAATCACATGCCCAAATGGGTCTTTTATCTTTGACATTGACTCTATAGACTTTATCACATGATGACTAATCCTAAAGGCTCACAATGGGAGCCTTAACTAAAAATAAAATTCCTTGAGCATGAAACCCATTACTCAAGCATTACAAAAATAATTTTATTTTTCTTCTTTACATCAATTACATAAAATCATGATTACACATGTCATTATGAAGACTGAACCTAGTTACACTTTTCGACACTTTGCTTGTAAAATTAGTGAAAATAAGACTTGTTAGACCTCATATAAATAGAGGTAGCTTTGGAAATATTTTATTTATAGCATATACACTCATTTGATAATAACACAAAGGAGGGAGCTCTGCGACGGGAGATTTTTGGATCTGGTTTCGATCCCTGCGACGGCAATGGATCTCCACCTTTCCCATGTCAGCCAAACCTTCGATGATTCCATAAGCAAGAAGACTGAAATTGCAAGACTTGCACTGGTCACCTTCGCGCCACCGAGAGTAAGGGTTTTATGTTATTCGCTGCAGTTAGGGTTTATAAGAAGCACAGAGGTGTGAATCCAGCCAGATCTGCTGCAAATCGTGTTTCTTCAGGCAGTGAATATCACTGATACACTCCCGAATGGATTAAAAGGGTCAGCTATGCTTCAGAAATGCTCGCGGATCAAGCACCTCTACGATGCAGATCTTGTTTTTTACCTGTTTGAGCGGCCGCCGTTGAGCCTCGATTGGGCAACAGATTCCTTGATCCGGGGTATGTTGCACAGATCGAGCCCTGGACTCTTCGATTCAGACCTGCATACTGTAGATCGACCCCTATGATGGCCAGATCTGGAAGCCCACTCACTATACAAGTTGTCTAGAGGTGAGCAAAAGGCACAGAGTAGAATCTCAGGGTTAGATCTGACGAATTCAAGATCTAGACCCCCAGTAAGAGGTTTCCAAGTATTTGTAAAAATCCCGGAAGGAAAATCGAAAATAATTTGGGTAAAAGAGACAAATTCTGTCAAGCAACTGCAGAAAATTATAATGCAACAGCTGGGATACCCCATCAGATCTCAAAATCTGATACATGAGGGCAGAGTGCTACAAGACTCAAAATGCCTCTGGGAATACAAAATTGCACCCCTGTCAACAATCATCCTCAATCTAAGAATAATAGGGGGCACATCCGTCAATAGCAGGAATCCTTACAAGGTTGAAGGAAGTGGTATTGGTTCAATAGGGAAAAAACCAGGCAACATTTCCTTCAAAAACATTCTACAAAGGAAAAACACAGAAGGAGCAGCACTGAATCAATCAGGTATGGGTGCCAGGCCATACATTGTGGAACAACTGAATCATACTCCAGAATACAATATAGATGCACCAGAAATAGAGGAGTATTGCACTATATATGAAAAACACGCAATAATATGTAGATTTAACAGCTTTTAGCCCAAACCTGCTGATCTATTTCACTGGATCTTCACGAACTGGACCACACACTGCGAAATACATCTCTGTTCCAAAGGTTTTTCATAGTAAAATTTTTATCAGAAATAGATAGAGACATAGTAATACAGGAAGGACCTTGGTTTTGGGGATCCACAGGGCTCTTCATCACACCATGGTTCCCAAATTTTGATGCAAACACAATGGTTGTCTCCAAGATGCCAGTTTGGGTGAGGCTACACAACCTACCAATACATCTCTAGGATCACCAAGTAAGAGCTGGAATTGGAAATATTATTGGGCGTTACATCCAAATGGACACCCAGCGAGTGGAGGAAAAAATTTATACTTTTGCACGAATATGTGTGGAAGTAGACCTTAGCAAAGGACTGCCAGACCAGATCCAGCTGAAGCATAGACAGTGGAGCTGAACACAGGTTCTAGATTATGAAAATACTGCCTTCAAGTGCCGAATTTGCCGACAAACAGTACACCTACAAAGCACGTGTCCAGCAGTCAAAAAAGATAATCGTAGAAAAAAGAAAACGAAAAAACAAGCAAAAGGGTGGCAATTCCCTCCACCTCCCTTGGATGACGAGGAGGAAGAAGAGATGGATTTCGCTTACCCCAACCAGACTAATCAGATGAATAAAGAACCAGTAGTAGAAGACACAAATCCACAGGAAAATATAGACACAACACTGGAAAAGACCTCAGATACTATGGATATGGGCAGAAATAAAAGACAACACATATTAGACACATCAGATTCTAAGTTGGAGAAAAGTTGAGAAGAAAAAAGGGCGAAAAGTCTGACTTTTCCCCCATGTACAAAAATATGTTTTGCTTTACATGTTTATTTCTTGAAATCCGTACACCCTGCATGGTGATGAAGGATCTATGCATTCTCTTTTTGAGCACTTTTCTCTGTTTACAGCATATGTCAAAAGGCATCTTCCGTACACCCTACGTGGTGATGAAGGATCTATGCATCTTTTTTGAGCACCATTTTTGAAATCTGTTTACAGCATATGCCGAAAGGCATCTACAACATGTAATTTTTCAATCAAAATGAAAGATTACGATTTTTCCAATGGAAAAAAAATAGAGGTAGCTTTATTTCACTTGGGCTAAATGTAATCTTTTTACGGTGTGAATTTCCTTTGAGATAGTTTTTGGCTTGGAGATGTTTTCCTGGGATTGAATGAAGTTTTTCTCTTGGAAAATTTTGTAAATTTAATGCATATTTTCTATATTTTGCATGGTGTATTTGTGTAGTAAAGTTTCTATTTTGTGCCATCATATAATTGCTAAATCTATCTTGATATCTTACTCCTCTATGGTACGGAAAATTGTTTTCCTAGAAACCTTTAAGGGAACTCCAAGTGTGCATCCCTTAAATTTAAAATCTCCCTTCACAAGGAAATTGCTAGGGTTTGAAGTGGATGTTCTAATCATCCCCCCTTACACCAACTAGATCGTTCTCATTGAGCTTTACCCTGGAAGACACCATTAAGCCCATTTAGGACAAGGAACTAGTCATAGTTGTGTTGATCAACCATCTATATTATTAAATTCCTCTTTCTTCTTTCCTTTTCCTAGATATCTATGGTTAGGGGTAGGGTTTTATGTGAAAATTGCTAAAAATTAGACTTATGTTTGATGTTTTATGGTTCTTAAAGTAGGAAGTGCACTTAATAGTTATATAAAAGCAAAATCTAGCATTGTTGCATGTTAAACCCTACCTTCTCTCGCTGACATCACCATTATTTATTGTTTGTGCATGATTTCAGCGATAGAATTCCAATAAAAACCCTATATCATTGGTATTTATTTGAAGGTAACCCTCTTTGTTGATTAACCAATGAAAGACCTTTTCTTTAGATTGGTATATGAGATCACATGCCTTATCATTGGAAATCTACAAAATTCTAACTTATAACAACCCTATAATTGCTCTAGGAATAGAGTACTTGAATTTTGGCATAGAATATTTAGGCCCTCTAGGCTCCATCGGTACTATATCCCAATTTATAGACCTTATATTAGTCACCTTGAGCCATTTGCATTGAATATCTTTAAGTGAGCCTTTAGGGAAGGCTCCCTTATGGTCAAACACCACTAAAGAACAAGTGAAAGGTTGTTGTGGTGACAGTGGCAATTGTTTCACTTGTTGCACTAAGGCCTAGTTCTACCAAGTGGGTATTTGCACTAGGCCTACTAGATTTTGGAGCAACAGGGCTCTCAATGGTAACCCATGGAATTGAGTGCACTCTATCACTAAATGAACATTCATCCTTAACCCTATCCATGTATCCCATGTGGACTCAACACTCAAATTTTAGCCTTTCAAAATGATATTGCTTGTTCGCCCTGAGGATTGGACTTTGAAGTGGGGCGCCAAATAAGGTTAAAGTCTACATGGTTCATTTTTTTATAAGTTTTTAACCCTCCAAAATGAACTCCAACTCAAACTCTACAAATTTTGTGTTGAATTAATTCAAAGTTGAATTCACCTTAACATTTGTTTTCAAGTTCACCAAATCTAAATGATTTAATTCAATTTCTCTTGAAATTTGACAAATTTTGAATTTTAACCTTGGAGTTCGTTGAGTCCGATGACTAAGATCTCACAAAGATGGAGGTAGCTCCATTTGGCGAAATCTACTAAAAGTGGAGATTAAATGGTGTGCATTCTTACCTAAAAGCAACGGAGAGGAGGTCTGAGAGCAAGGAGAGAAAGTTAGAAAATGGTCCAAAATGATAAGTAGCATGGCCCCAATTATTTCTCCTTAAATTGTCATGGATATTCCACTGACTATTCATCACAATAGATATGATAAAGAAATTTATTGAAATCCATAATATATACTATGAGGGTTATTTTTTTCCTTAGATTTATGGAATTATTATGTTATTTTTTACTACATAGACACGCAAAATATAAATCTATAGAAAATAGAGAACAAATAGAACAATCACTCACAAAACCACAATAAAACAATATATGACTTGGGAAACCCTTTAGAGAGAAAACCCAGTAACAAGGTGAGGTTTCTTTACTCTCTCTTTCTCTAAATGGAAATGGATGCAAGTGAGACTTGTCGCTCGTGGGCTGCTACAAAACACACAAACTCTCTTTGTTTGCTCTCTTTATTCACTCTCAGCTACTATGCTCGTCTAAGGAACAAAATGCACTCGAATAGAATGGAACCCCTTTTCCTCCTAGTGGCCCGATTATAACACAGCATGATAGCCTACCATTGCTTAAGTTTCACTCCTTCAACTCTTAACTAGAGTTACAATATTGACCATTATAAAGTCTTATTCATCATTTTCACATCGCTAGCCCGTTTTCCATGAGTAATGAGGCTAATGTGCCATTCTTTCGAATCATGGTGGTCAAAATAGGATGGTCAACTTCTAGGTGGCATAACTTTAGCAAACAAACTTCATTTGAGGTCTTTCCTCCATTGTTGGAAATGCATCTAGTTGTAGACAAAGGGAGTCTAGCGCAAGTGAGTGTTTTCAGACCCCAAAAAACTTCACAAAATGCCTCAAATTGCTTCTGGAAGGGTTTAAAACCCTAATTTTCTGAATGGACCAATTGGTAAAAATGATCCTGTAAACTAATCCCTCCAATTTTTCCACTCTAAAAGCAACAAGATGGATGACAAATAATATAATGATCCAATCCTTATCATACCTCCCCATTTAGGGATTGATCCCCAAAATATTTTACTAAATGAGGCAAGGAAATTTTTCCTCTACCTTCTCCCTGGAGTACCATTTCACCTTGCTTGGAAGTTATCCTTTCAACCTATTGTCGCTCAAATTGTACACATGAATGCGGTAACGCTCAAGGCAGGAGTTGTCACCCTGATCTTGGCCCTCTCCGTTTAATTTGTCTCCCTACAGCAGGCCAAGGGGAGTAGTCCCTAGGATGAAGTGATGGGTTCGGAAGACACAACTCAATGGCCTAGCAACTTGGTTAAGGATGACTGACAAGTTTAATTATTTAAGCCCCAATTGATTAAATTTATGAAATTTATTAATTAAAGACCAATGCCTTAGGAGTCAAATTTACTTGTGGAATATGGAATAAAATAAACCAAGTTACCGGATGAACAGTCACTCCTAGGATGATAAACTATCCTATATGAGATGCAACACCTAAAACTAAGTGAAATGCAAACTCTTGGTTAATTTTAGATCAAATGCTTATTCTAAGTGAATCATTTCTCTCAATTGTTTTGAAGTTAGTCTCAAAATGTAGGTTGTGGAGAGAAATCCAAGCGAAGAAAGCTATGGTTTTATTAACGATACCTGCCCTGGGGTTCTAACCACCCGAATGCCTTTGGCGCTGCAAGGATTGTGGCCCTGGCGACTACAAGGTCATCGTGTTAACCACAAGTGAGAGTCTAAACTTCCCAAGCTGGACGAGAAAAGTGGTCCTATCTTCTTTCAACAAAGTTTATGCTTGGAGGTAAATTAATCAATGCACAACTAATCCTAGGATGAAGTGCAAGTTATGAGTGAATGTCTTAAGTGAGATTATTAGATGATTCTTAAGTACTTTAAGTTGAATTTCAACGCTTATGATGTTCAACACAAAAGCATAAATAAGTACTTAAAGAGAGCAATTATAGAAACAATCTCAACTAAGGCAATGTGCAAATAAATAAAATTACTAGAGTGCCCAATACAAATCACTTTGAGATTAGCAATCTCAAAATGACATGTGTTCAAATTAATGAATAACTAATGAGAAGCAAAGAGTGCCACATTAATGAATCCTTTACGCTTGATATGCAAATTACAAACAAAAGGAAACAATATCAATGAAGCAAGATTAGCAATAGGATTATTCAATTGAGATCACAATATGGCTTATGACTAATGCTCAAAGGAGTTTGTATCACAAGATTATTACAATATCACAAATGTTGTTAAACCATGAAACAAGATAATGCTCTTATCCAATTAGCAACCAATTTCTTATGTCACTTATCAATTAGAAGCAACAGGTTACAAAACTATTCTAATTACTTTATAGGAGCATTAGCAAACAAGTGATACCAATAGCATTCACAATTGGCCACTTTAGAACATTAGCAATTTCTTACAAGCACATTAGATGAGATTGCAATGCAAGCACCAATGAGTTATGTGCAAGTCTTTAAGATGCAAATCAAAGCTATGTCAATGATACAATGCAAAAGACAATGGAAAATGCAATTAAATGGCCAGCAAGCCAATATGGATATTTAGGGATCAGAGTTAGGAGCAGCCCACTTCATTCACGTTTCCAATAGCATTAGTAATGACAGTGATTTAGCAGCTAGGAATGAGTCCTTATGAGTTTAGGATCCTTTTAAATGTCTTCTTTACCACTGTTCAGTGTTATGCTTATGATCAGACTATAAAGTGCTTATATCAGACCTTGTATCAGAGATATCAGACCCTCAAAATCACTTAAGAAAGGCACAAAAGATAAACCTATGAGTTAATTATTCTCTTAAGAATAATGTGCAATTGTTATAAGCTCAAGTGAGAATGATTTAGGGCTTCCTTAGGATGTTTAGAGCAGATTTATACCACTGTAAACAACATACTTCAGATCTGATTCATGAAACAGTAAGGAAGAAACAAGGTTAGAGAGCAAACCCCTAGGCCTTATGACCTTACTTGATGACTAGTTGACTTTCAAATGGGTTAGAACTTCTTCAAACACGGGTAACACAATTTGTTAGCTTGAAATAGGATAGATCAGCCACCTTATGATAATGGTTAGGGCTTTGATGGGTTGCTGAGTTACTTTAGGCCTTGAAACCCTTGTCAAAGAAGCTAGCAACTCTGCAAAACAAATAGTTAGCAAGGAAAATCCAAGATTTATGGCTCAAAATGATAGAAATCAATTGCAAACAATTGCAAAACTTACCCTACCCCTGCAACTCCAAATATTAGTGCCAAACTCAGAAAATAGCCCAAAAATCACCGAAATGAAGTGATGAAGGCCCAAAGAGGCCAGTAGCTAGGGCAAATGGCCCTCTAAGGCCTGCGGCCTAGGGTTTCAAGCCCACTAAGGGCTGTCAATAGCAAGAAAAGGCCTTCTAGGCCTGCGACCAAGCCTTAGAGGGCGCCGCTAGGGTAGAAGGGGCCCACAAGAGCTACAGCTAGCCTCCAAGAGGCTAGAAACCCTTACAACACCCAAAAAAATGACTTCGGCCCCCTACAAACACTAATTTTACCTCAAAAAATCACTGAAAAAGGCCCAAAAGGGGTAGCAACTTCCTTCTTCAGCAGGACATTGCTGGGAGCTGGAGAGGGCTAGATCTTACCCTCTTGGGCCTAGATCAGCCTTCTGCTCTTGAATGAATAGCCCATAAATTAATTGTTGCTTCAAACCCTTGAGCTATCACCTGCACTAATGAAAAAATAGAAAGCCCAAATACCCAATATATACAAAAATTCCAAATTTAAAAACCCCAAATACTATACAAAATTTAAAAAATGGGTTAGATTTAAAATACAAGAGTTAGATTCAAAATTATTTTACAAATATCTACAATATTTATAAAATACAAGTATTGCTCTCATTAGCAAATTAAATCTTTATAGCACAAGAGAAAGAGATTAAATTTTTGAGAGATTTTAAAATAAATGATGTATGCAAATGGATCACTGGCCAAAATCCTCATGCGAAGTACCCTACAAAATGAAAGCTCAGAATCCAAACATAGTCGATTCTTCTCCAAAGTCTGTGAACTTGGTGACCAAGGGCTAACGTACTTGTAGATCTCTATTCAAACTTAAAAGATAAATTGTTAGATCATGAGAGATTTAGATCTACGGGTATAGATCTAAACCCAACACCTAAGGCAAGATACCTATACCAATAGATGTTTTGTCTTGCAGCAAATGAAATAACAATTTATAAAGCGCATATAATATAGAGCATAAAAATTACTAGCATGTACCACAAATTAGCAAATAGAAGAACACCATGAATTGAAACCCCAAAGTCTTTCTATTATGAGAAATACAATTCCAGCAGAGCAAGGCTCAATACATGCATTATAATTACATCATCCAAAGATTTTCAATAAGTACCTCCATGGTCCCAGGGGTCGATTCTTCTTAAAAATCGATTTTCCTTTGATGGGTGAGCTCCAAAATTTGACATTTCCTTAACCCACGAATTTTTTGATGAATTTACACTTTGAGGGTATTTAATTTAATTTTGACACCTTTAATGAATTACTTGGCTTAGGATTTTTATTTAATTTTGCCAGAAAAAAATTAATTAATTGACTCTAGAGGGAATTAATTATTTTCCACCCTCAAAATATTTTAGCCATGGTGTCTAACTATGAGAGACCATCCACTAAAATGTTTTTTACATCAAATTATTGCAATATTAACCCTTAGAAGGGGAAATACACACTCAGACATAGACCCTCAAGACATTACCCAGTTCTGCAACACAATATGATCTAGTATGAAAAATACATAGACTTGATAAACACTAAGACTCACCTAAGACCTCGTCAAAAAATTTCACCCTAGCTTTGGGGTTATACCTGGGAGAAAAACTCTATCGATTATCCATGTTTAGAAACACACATAATTCGGGGAGGTTAAAAAACTCCCTAGGATGAAGCCCTTTGAGAAGAATCATAATCTTACCTAGGTATTACATGGCTTAATAATCATAATAGAATCATTTACAATAATTTTTGCAGAAATTAGGTTTACAATGATAAAACTGGTGTTGAATGATGGCAATGATCTTTGAAAAAAATTGTCCACTACTTTGTACTCTACTTCTTGGACTGTTGACAAAGTGTGGTCAATATCTGGCTCTACTTGGGAACACGTTGCTTCATTGAAGGAATGTAAGAATCCAGAATCCTATATCCAAGAAAACAAAGTAACATTAGGTAGTTATCCGCTCTAGATCAAAATCATCATGTATACATCATCAAACATGAAATCATCTTCTGGAATAGAAATCATATTCTAACAATGAAACATAAAACATAAATGTTGAAATGAAAACTATCTAATAACAAAAAATAAAATTCTATCTAATGATGGAAATAAAATCTAAGAGAGTAGTGTTAGAGATACAATACAAAAGACGCCCTATGGCATCAGATATCTTCAACGAAGTGCATACTGAGCATCCGCAATGGGAGGACTTTGACTTATCTGACTATCATGTTGTTCCCAACCTTCAAATGCAACAAACTTCTTCCTTCTTCTTTTTTGCTTTCTAATTTTCTTCCCGGTAGGGTGTGATGCTAATAACGCGACCAATGTAGAATTTTTGTCTTGATCTTGAAAATACTCAGACGAAAAATTTGAAGTATGAAGCATGCCCAATTTTATTTCGAATATATTATGTCAAAGGTGACACATAAGTCCCACAGGTACTGAGATTGACATCGATAGCCTGATTTTTCTCTTCTCCAATTATGCCACTTCCAGCTAAGCCCTTCTCAATGGGATGAGTGACTTCCTTGCAATGAGATGGGAATTGCTTCAGTGAACTGGGAGGCTTGCGATCTGTTGAAATCTCTTTATGCTTGTCCCCTACATCTTCTGGCCTGAACGGGAGTGCTTGTACCTGTGATCTTTCCATTTTATCCAGCCTATCTTGAATAGCAGTGATCTGATTAGAATGCTCAACCTTCATAGCAGTGATTTCTCTGGCATGATTTTCTTCCATGGTCTTTACTAATCGTGTTTGGTTTTGCTCCATGGCCAACAACCTGTCTCAAAGAGAGATATGACCGACTTCCATGTCCTTTATTATTTTGTTATGATTTTCTTGAATAGAACTCATCTCTTTCTCATGATTTGCTTCCATGGTTTCCAACTCCTCCACATGTTTTTCTTCTATGGTTAACAATCTGGTATGCATGGATGTCATATCCTTAGCGTGATCTGCTATTAATCTCTCTTGATTAAGTTCCATGGCTTTCATCAACTATGCTTGACTGAATTGCATTTCTTTAATCATTTGAGTCAATTCATTGATAAGTTGTTTATCACTTTCCTTTTGATCATTCTTCCCTGCATTTCCACTCGAGGATTCTTTTTGCAACGGTACAAGTGGATTCATCATGAAAATTCTCACAAGGTCTGCAATATGGCAAAGATTGATGTGGCGCATTCTCTTGAAACCTTTCTACGATAGTTAGGTCTTTTACAAGATCACTTTCATCCTTCTTTGCATTGTAAATGGCACAAGATGAATCCCTTTGATCTCCATATATCTATTATTGAAAGCATTGAAGATAGCTTGCAGAGAATCAAAAGAATTGCTAGCAAAATCATGAAACCAATCCATAGCATCACCTTTTAAAGAAAGAACAAAGAGTCTCATTTTGATGTCTTCATGGTTATAACATGTAGAGCTACACCATTTGAACATACAAAGACTAAGTTTCTTGAGATGATGAATAACATTAATTGCATTATGACCTTGAAACACGGGAAAATGATCAAATGTTAGTAAAACAACAAGAGTAAACAAGTCATTCATGATGACTTGCTTAGAGGGAAAAGGAGCTAATGGATGGTAGAGAGAGATCTTTGTTCAAGAAAAACAAAAAGTCTACAAGAACGGGGCTTCTAGCAAAAATTCTTATAAGAAATGAAAGAAGTGGAGTTGCCACTTGAACATAACTCTAGTTCCAAAATCCGAAAGGCAAAAACCGAAAAGTTAGTTAAGAATCAGGAACAGAAAATCTCTATCCATGGGTTAGGGAAAAGCAGATAAATATCAGGGAGGGCTTTCTGTGCTAGAAAATATGGATGCTATTGCTTACTAGAATGTAATTTGCTTAACCAAGCTCTCAGAGCCTTTTCAGGATCAGGAGTGGGGTTAACCAAGCTACTAGAATTTCTTCTAGTATAAGCTCTTTTGAGAGGATGAATAAGTGGAGTCGCCACCCAAACAAGAAACTAACCCAAATGTCCAACAGGTAGGAATGTGCAGATAGATGAAGATGAAAAATATGAGTGACACTAAGGATGAAAAGATTATACCCTGGTGCCAGAAAATGTTGTGACGATGTCGGGTCAAGAATGATGATGAAAAAGAGAGAAGATGTCGAAGAGCCAGAAAATGTGTCGATTGACGGGCTAAAGAAGATTAGAATGAGAAGATGATAGAGTGAAAAGATATCGTGAGAACCAAGGACCACAAGAAGATTGGTCCCCAGCAACGGCGCCAAAAAATGTCATTATAGTATAGTGGTGGGTATTTTCGCCTATCACGCGGGTGACCCGAGTTTGTTCCCCGGTAACATCACCAAAAAATGTTGTTGCTCAAATTGTACACGTGAATGTGACAGCGCTCAAGGCAGGGGTTGTCACTCTAATCCCGACTCTCTCCATTTAAGTTGTCTCCCTATAGCAGGCTAAGGGGGGTAGTCCCTATGGATGAAACGATGAGTTCGAGAGACACAACTAAATGGCCTAGCATCTTGGTTAGGGATGACTGGAAATTTTAATTATTTAAGCACAAATTGATTAAATTTATGGAATTTATTAATTAAAGACCAATGCCTTAGGAGCCAAATTTACTTGCGGAATATGAATTAAAAGAAACCAAGTTACCTGATGAACAGTCACTACTAGGATGAGAAACTATCCTATATGAGATGCAACACCTAAAACTAAGTGAAATGCAAACTCTTGGTTAATTTTAGATTAAATGTCTATTCTAAGTGAATCCTTTCTCTCAATTGTTTTGAAGTTGGTCTCAAATGTAGGTTGTAGAGAAAAACCCAGGGGAAGAAAGCTATGGCTTTATTAACGATACCTACCTTGGGGTTCTAACCACCCGAATGCCTTCGATGCTGCAGGAACTGTGGCCCTAACGATTGCAATATCACTGTGTTAACCACAAGTGAGGGTCTAAACTTCACAAGTTGGGTGAGAAAGGTGGTCTTAAATTCTTTCAACCAAGCTTATGCTTGGAGGTAAATTAATTAATGCACAACTAATCCTAGGATGAAAGTGCAAGTTATGAATGAATGCCTTAAGTGAGATTATTAGATGACTCCTAAGTACTTTAAGTTGAATTTCGACTCTTATGATGTTCAACACAAGAGCATATATAAGTACTTAAAGAGAGCAATTATAGAAACCATATCAACTAAGGCAATGTGCAAATAAATAAAATTACTAGAATGCCCAATACAAATCACTTCAAGATTAGCAATCTCAAAATGACAAGTGCTCAAATTGATGAATAACTAATGAGAAGCAGAGAGCACCAAATTAATGAATCCTTTACACTTGATATGCAAATTAGAAACAAAATGAAACAATATCAATGAAACAAGATTAGCAATAGGATTATTCAATTGAGATCACAATATTGCTTATGACTAATGCTCAAAGGAGTTGATATCACAAGATTATTACATTATCACAAATGTTGTTAAACCATGAAACAAGATAATGCTCTTATCCAATTAGCAACCAATTTCTTATGTCACTTATCAATTACAAGCAATAGGTTACAAAACTATTATAATTACTTTACAAGAGCATTAGCAAACAAGTGATATCAATAGCATTCACAATTGGCCACTTTAGAACATTAACAATTTCTTACAAGCACATTAGATGAGATCGCAATGCAAACACCAATGAGTTATGTGCAAGTCTTTAGGATGCAAATCAAAGCTATTCCAATGATGCAATACAAAAGTCAATGGAAATGCAATTAAATGACCAGCGAGACAATATGGATATTTAGAGATCACAGTTAGAAGCAGCCTACTTCATTCACATTTCCAACAGCATTAGACAATAATGACAATGATTTAGGAGCTAGGAATGAGTCCTTATCAGTTTAGGATCCTTTTGAATGTCTTCTTTACAACTGTTATGCTTCTGATCAGAATATAAAGTGCTTACATCAGACGTTGTATTAGAGATACCAAACCCTCAAAATCACTTAAGAAAGGCACAAAAGATAAACCTATGAGTTAATTATTCTATTGATATTAATGTGCAATTGTTATAAGCTCAAGTGAGAATGATTTAGGGCTTCTTTAGGATGTTTAGATCAGATTTATACCACTGTAAACAACATACTTCAGACCTGATTTGTTAAAATTGGCAACTAGGGCCAAACTCCATGTGGGTCACCTTATTTATGGCTGCTGATATTTTTCCTAGATTCCTCTCATCGAGAGGTGTAGGATTGATCTAAAGATCATCCGATTCCAACAAGTATT
>APFE030712648.1:114533-126397 GCA_000404065.3 Pinus taeda
TTGTAATAAGTTCGGCCATTATGCGAAGGAGTGTCTGAATGGCAGAGACACATCTCTTGATGAAGATAACAATCATTCTAGGGACATCTTCAATGATCAAAGGAATAACAGGTAATGCAGGTCATCAAGGAAATGGCCGACTCTTCAAAGAAAGCAAGGAACCCCAAGTATGAAAAATCAAATGTTGTTTTTGATAAGATAAAGAAGCATTATCTTGTATTGACCCTCTCCTTCAGATTCTTTGGGAATCTGGCTTATTAATTGTAGTGCTTCAAGGCACTTCATTAGATAGAAGGTGGCACTCTCTAATTTGGTAGAGATGGAAACAATCGTGGGATTATACTTAGAGCCGATGCCACCTATCCCGAAAAGGATGTAGGGAATGTTACCCCTTAATTGAATGAGGGTAACTCGATTCATTTACAGAATCTCTTTTATGTACCTGATCGCAAGAAGAACCTAGTGTCCATTTCAGCAATGGAAGTCAAAGGTTACGAGGTGGCACTCATCGATGGAAATGTACATGTTTGAAAATAGAATTTTCAAAAATGTTTTTGAGTTCAGGGTTGTATCAAGTTGCAGGAAGTCCACTGGGGACCATGTCCATTGACACATAGCACCGGAGGTCTGTGAGTCAAATGGTGATAGGGATGCCTGAATTCAAAAAGAGCATGAAAGTACATGTCTGAGATGTACCGAAGGAAAATCTTACAAGGGGACCATTCCCCTCATGTAGCCGGTCCACAGGTTTGGAACAACCCGAGGGGTTTGAGATTGATGATCAGGAATCTCACGTATGCAGGTGGAAGAAAGCCCTGTATGGCTTGAAGCAAAACTCCTCGGGCGTAGTATGAGCGGATTGATAGCTGTTAGATGACGCTGAGATTCACTAAGAGTGAAGCCGATCCAAACCATTGTTTGAAGGTTGTGGATGATAGACCTCTCATACCAGCACCTTATGAGGACGACCTATTTCTGATAGGTGCATACCCTCTCATTTGCAGAAGTAAGAGGGAGTTGGATTCCAGATGTGGAATGATAAACTGCAAGCCTGTGACTACCTCGAGGATCTTAACTTTAAGAAGTTATATGTTAGTGATGTCGGACCAGATTTGGAAAATGCCTCTGAGTTTCGTAAACTCATTCGTGTTGATGTTCTTGGTGAACTTCCGTCCAGACATATGTTTTGCAGTTAGCACGGTGAGCTCATATTTGGTTGAGCCTCATTGGATTGGTGCCAAGAATCTGTTGAGATATCTTTGTGACATGATCACTCATGGGTTGAGATACATTGTCGGAGATGTGAGACTACTTGGATATACCGCTACTGACTAGGCAGGCAGTGTGGTGGACCGAAAGAGCACTTCAAGGTGTTGTTTCTCTTTGGGATCTGCCTCGATATCCTGGATGAGCAGGAAGCAGAAGTCGGTGGCTTTGAGCACGGCCAAGGCAGAGTACATTGCTGCTAGTATGGCCTCCTGTGAGGCAGTGTGGTTGTAAAAGCTCTTCAGTGAGCTGTTTGGATTTACATTGGATACCACCGTGATCCTATGTGACAACCAAAGCGGGATTCGTTTATCAGAGAATCCTATATTTCATGATCACTCCAAGCATATCGATATCAAGTACCACTATATTCGAGATATGGTGCAGCGAGGAGCAATAAGGCTCCAACATATCGGTACAGATGAACAGGTCGCTGACATTTTGACAAAGCCCCTTGGAGAGGTCAAATTCTTGATTTTCCGAGAACGACTTGGTGTCGTTCAGAGACCCTCTTATGATGGTCGAGTATGATGTATTGAGCTCTGGGAGCTCCAGGGGGGCGCGGGGTACTTCTTGGAGCGACATGTGACCACAAGGCGACTCATTATCCCCTGGTGGTGCACTATGTAGAGGGTAAAAGATTCAACCTTCCCCTATGACACCACGTGGCGACTGTGGAACAAAATGATTAGTTCTCCTGTGGGCCAAGATGATTAGTTCTCCATGGCGACTGTGAAACAGGATGATTAGTTCCCCTGTGGGCCAGGATGATTCGTTCTCCGTGGCAACTGTGGAACAGGATGATTAGTTCTCCTGTGGGCCAGGATGATTCGTTCTCCTATGGACAGGATGATTAGTTCCCTTGTCGAGGCATCCTACCCATGCAGTCTGGGACTCATAGGAAGTACCTCTCATCTGATCAATGAGCGAGGAAATGAGGTTAGGGACCATAGTAGTACTATCAATGGATGCATCATTGTATCTATCGTACTCCCTATGCTAGGATGACCTCCATTGATCTGCGATCAATGATACTGATCTGGGATCAGTGAGAATGGTACACACTCTGAGACTGACTTCGGGTCAGTGGAGGATGGTATGATACATCCTCGATCATTTCTTCTTCTTCATAGTTCGAGCAGAGCAGAGCGGAGCAGAACAGAGTAGGGGTCAAGCTATGCAGGGCAATGCATTTGATGGATGTATAGTAGCGACGGTCAAATGGATTGCAGATGGAGTTCTCCCTAGTTGAGAGGGAGTGTTAAAATTGGCAACTAGTGCCAAACTCCATGTGGGTCACATTATTTATGGATGCTGATATTTTTCCTAGATTCCTCTCATCGAGAGGTGTAGGATTGATCTAAAGATCATCCGATTCCAACAAGTATTTATGGAGATATGAATTTATTTCTAATTACTTAACAAATTGTGGCACACATGCCCAGCATTTCATATAAATAGAAGAGAGGTTGACTCATTTGGAACTCATTCAATCACTCATCTTCTCTCTCTCCTATGCATCAAAGGAACCTCTCTCTCACACATGTGTGACTGGAAAAGAAGACGCCGGAAGAAGGACACAGGGGCTGTAGGTCATCTCTTTGACTAGCGTTGACCATCTAGGAGTGCAGATTTGGTGTGGCTGCCTCTCCTAGGCAGGCCACAGATTTTGGCACGAAAACCGAGTCAATTTGACCTTTGGTTTGACCAGTGTTGACTGCCCTAGTTTGGGGCAGCAAGTTGACTTCAATCAACTGCAATTTCACTGCATTTTCAGGGTTGTTCAACGGTTGTTTCTTCAGGCTGTTCGAGGGTTAGTTGACCAGAAATTGACCAAACATATTGGAGGTCAATTTCCACTCATTTGACCAAGTTTGACTTTGCTGAGCTGGGGTTTGCTGCTACTGATATAAAATTACAGAATTCTGATTTTGTACTATTTCTCTCTGCTGAACTATTGAAGATAAAAGAAGATTTGATCAAAGGGTTTCCCCACATTGCGGTTTGTCCCTGGCTAGCCCCCACATCTTGTGTCTCTTGTCTTGGCTTGTTTTTTGTCGATCATTTAATGTTCTATCTGCACTTTACTTTATGTATATGTGATTGCGAATTTGTGGGTAATAAGAAGAAAAATAAGTAAACTGCTCTAAGCATAGAACATACCATAATTTAACATGATTCATGAAAGAGTGAGGAAGAGACAAGGTTAGAGAGCAAACCATTAGGTCTTATGGCCTTACTTGATGACTAGTTGACTTTCCAATGGGCTAGAACTTCTTCAAACACCTGTTACACAATTTGTTAGCTTCAAATAGGATAGATCAGCCCCCTTGTGATAATGGTTAGGGCTTTGACGGATTGACCCTTGTCAAAAAGGCTAGCAAATCTGCAAAACAAATAGTTAGCAAGGAAAACCCAAGATTTATGGCTCAAAATAATGGAAATCAATTACAAACAATTGCAAAACTTACCCTAGGTTTGTAACCACTAATATTAGTGCCAAACTCAGAAAATAGCCCAAAAATCATTGATATGAAGGGATGAAGGCCCAAAGAAGCCAGTGGCCTAGGGTTTCAAGCCCACTAATGATTGTCGCTAGCAAGAAAAGGCTTGCAGCAGGGAGGAGGAAACCCTAGAAGGGTTGCAGCCTAGCAAGACAAGCCCTATAAGGGTTGTAGCCTGCCCAAAATAGGCCAAAAAGGCTTGCGGCCAGGCCTTAGAGGTTTCCGCTAGGGTAGAAGGGGCCCACAAGGGTTGCGGCTAGCCTCCAAGAGGTTAGAAACCTTCACGGGACCCAAAAAAATGACTTCGGCCCCCTAAAAACACCAATTTTACCTCCACAAATCAATGCAAATGGCCCAAAAGGGGTAGCAGCTTCCTTCTTCAGCTGGACGTTGAGTTGCTGGGAGCTGGAAAGGGTTAGATCTTACCCTCTAGGTCCCAGATCAACCTTCTACTCTTGAATGAATAGCCCAAAAATTAATTGTTTCTTCAAACCCTTGAGCTATCACCTACACAAATGAAAAAATGGAAAGCCCAAATACCCAATATATACAAAAATTCCAAATTTAAAACCCCAAACCCTAAATGCTATAAAAAAAATTAAAAAATGGGTTATATTTAAAATACAAGAGTTAGATTCAAAATATTTACAAATATCTACAATATTTACAAAATAAAATTATTGCTCTCATTAGCAAATTAAATCTTTATAGCACAAGAGAAAAAGATCAGATTTTTGAGGGATTTTAAAATAAATAATGTATGCAAATATATCACCGGCGAAAACCCTCTTGCAAAGTACACTGCGAAATGAAAGCTTAGAATCCAAACACGGTCGATTCTTCTCCACAGTCTGTGAAATTGGAGACAAAGGGCTAACGTACTTGTAGAATCTAGATCTTTATTCAAACTTAAAAGATAAATTGTTAGATCATGAGAGATTTCGATCTATGGGTATAGAACTAAACCCAACACCTAAGGCAAGATACCTATACCGATAGATGTTTCGTCTTGCAGCAAATGAAATAACAATTTATAAAGCACATATAATATAGAGCATAAAAAATTACTAGCACATACCACAAATCAGCAAATAGAAGAACACCATGAATTGAAACCCCAAACTCTTTCTTTTATGAGAAATACAATTCCAATTGAGCAAGGCTCAGTACATGTGTTACAGATTACATCATCCAAAAAATTTCAATGAGTACCTCCTTGGTCCCAGGGGTCGATTCTTCTTAAAAAATTATTTTCCTTTGATGGGTGGGCTCCAAAATTTGACTTTTCCTTGACCCACAAATTTTTTGCTGAATTTCCACTTGTAGGTTATTTTATTTAATTTTTACATCTTTAATTAATTTTCTGGCTTAGAATTTTTATTTAATTTTGCCAACAACAAAAAAATTAATTGACTCTAGAGGGAATTAATTATTTTTCCACCCTTAAAATATTTTAGCCATGGTGTCTAACTATGAGGGACCATACACTAAAATATTTTTTACATCAAATTATTACAATATTAACCCTTATAAGGGGTGTTGGACACCTAATCCTCTAAGGGTTGGTGTGGAAGTTGAATAGTCTAAGGAAGTCCAAGAGACCTTGAAATACAAAACCAAATGTCATATGAATGTACTATAAATGTATATCATTTGTTAATAATAGATATACTCTCATGCTTATCTTTAATATTTTGTTGCCGCCATGTATGTGTTTAAGATGGTATCAGAGCGGGTGTACTCCTGCCCTGCTCCAATTTAAGCCACTTGTGTTGTGGCCTCTCTGTGCATGTCAGTTCTGCATTCCTGCGGATAGAACTACTATTATTGTGTGCATGCCTATTTCATGCTTCACATTGTCCGACTGACCTCTCTCAGCTAGATTTGTGTTGGGTTCTCTCTCCACTACCTCAAATAGCAAAAACGCACCCGCCTGGACTCTGCACCTGAACGCTCTGCATTTGATAGAAAATCGAACGACCTTTAAAGTCTGTGTTGCGTGGAAGACTGAGATGACCATGGTGAGTGCCATGAGTGAAGTAAGTATGTATTGCCGCCATAAATATCCGATACATATTCTGCATTGAATGGTATTCTGCGTTGAATGGTAATGTGTTAACTGCGTTTTGGATGAACATTGTGTTGCTTGACATGGAGTGATTGTCATGCGGTATTACTGTGTTCATAATACTGCATTACCATGATTGTTTCTTGGTTAACGCCTCTCCTTCCGCACAGTTAATACTCCTGACTCTGCACCATAATACCTCCTCCTTGTCAGTGAAATTATCAGTGAAATTGTGTTGGCATGTACACCACGACTGTACACAGTGACTGTGGTTGCCTTGAATCATATTAGTATATACACCTTCCAGTTATATGAACGTTGCCCCTGCTGCGACATTAGAGGATCTATGGACTACGACTTTCTCGTCCACAGGTGACTTCCCAAGAAGCTTGAAGCCAAGACCGAAACCCTTAAGCAGGCCAGGAAGTTGAACAGGCGAAATTGATACTTTGCTAGAGGCTGGAAATCCTTCCAGCTCGAGGTCCAGCGAATCAAGCGACAGTACACAATAATCGTTGGATCAGTCGGATCAATGGACAGGGTTAATGGAAGATGAGCGACGGAGATCTTATCGCAGGAGATTAAGTTAAGAAATGGACGGATCACATCAAGGCATGTATCGACAGAAGGGTGGAAAACGTGCAGAATAATGGAGCAGTCTTCGTAGGCAGTAAGCAGTATCCGCACGCCCTAAAAGCTGTAAATGGTATTCTACAATTTCACGCTATTAACCTGAGAGGTTGACACGTAGCACACGATGGAAAGAGAAAACCACTTTTCTCGAGCGCTCTCGACTTGTTATGCATCATGCACGATTTCACGCGAGATTACGTGATCACCGTTGGATTGAGGTAGGAGAAATAAATGATGGAGATTGGCTCAGGCTAGTTGGCGCGAGTTATTGCACGATAACCGTCGGATTGAGGAATGAGATCGACGGCGAAGATTTAATGCACTAAGGAGAGCATCGATATATGTGCAAAGGTTTGTGGAATGGAAGAAAGGTAAGGTTTAAGTGTTGTTTATGAAATATTTCTATTATATGGGAAATAAGCAGGATTAATGTATTATGGTTTAAGTTGAGTTTTAACCAAAGTTTAAAATCCATGGTATCGTTAATATGCGCGGGTAATAAGAATTAACCAAAGGTTATGAAGGATTTATAAGGTTCTACTCAAAGGTTTATAAAGGTCCAGACTTTGGATAGTTAAATCAAATGTTTCCGCATAGAGTTTATTGAAGGAGCATTAAACCTTGACTTGTGAAGGTTTTACTAAGTATGGAATTTTAAAATTCCTGGGACATGTATATGACATGCATTTTATATGCATACTATGGGTATGTGCGGCTTAGGCTGAATCATTGTCAAAAGTTGCATTGTATGGTGATTTGTCTCCAACTGAAAGAATTCTCTGTTGTGGAAAGCATCCGAGTGTCATTTAGGATATGGGTATTATAATCATGGCGGATAGTAATGACAAAATGTTTTACAACTATTGAGTTTGAATCCACATATCTTCACGCCCATGCATTTGAGTCCCAATAGCGTTTTGCTCCACCACTCTAAAGCAGCATCAAAGACAGCCTTTGCCCCATCAATATCACCTACCTGGAGAAGTATTGTGGCCGCAGAATGTAGACTAGAGTCAAGGTAAAAGTGGCGGATGAGAAAGAAATTTGGCAGACTGCTAAAATTGACGAAAATTGCGGGGAAGCGGTGATCGTCAGGTAAGAGGAGATCGACGCATATCGCATCAAAACATGCAAGCAAGTTAACATTTTAAACGAACGTGATGTGGTTATTAAAAAGAGTTTAAGGTTCAAAGTGATCGGATCGTCCGTTGAATGGGTGATCGGACGCATATTGCTTCCGAAAGTGTGCGCAAGTTAATGTTAGAAATGGACGCGATAAGGTTTTATACAACGGATTAAAACCTCGTTGAGTTCCGGCCATCAAGGTCGTTCATTGGTTGATTGATCGGACAATAATCGCGCATAAACATGTGCGTGGGTTAACGGACCTGTTGTGACCCGATATGTTATCAAAGAGGATTAAGTCTTATTTGAATTCTGGTCATACAAGTCAAACGAATTTCTTCTTTCGATTATCTACCCTGCGTAGTTGCATACAACCACATTTCACCGCCACATTGGTTGCATTTTGAACCTACTCGTTGTTCCATTGTTTGAGCTCTACGATAGTGTGCAAAGATACGGCCCGGTTATCTCCACTATTCCGCAGCAGCAATGATCTATCCATCAGAATGAAATACTCCTGAAGATGCCACTTTCCGTCACTATTTTTGGATCTCTGAATAGCCAGACTCGACCGAACATTCTGTGGACCCCTTCACTAATGTACAAAAGTCTATTTCATTCAACCATACACGACACAGTAGGAAAATAATTTCTGGCCTCTCTGAAAACTGTTAACAATAACATCAATGAGAAGGATAAGATTGTCTGAAATTTCAAATACCTCTGCTATGTCAGTGACAATCACAGATCCTTCATAAGTTTTCAGGTACAACCTCCTGAAGAAAGAGTCCACTTGTTCTTTGCGTGTTATTCCAGTCGGTACAAGAGGAATATCTCGAATGAGGACAGCAAATTGTTCTGGTTGATTCTATCCTTGGCTAAGAAGGATATTACAAAGTCAACTTCCATCCAGTTGAACAAAGGTAGAGGTAGGTTATCGATGTAAGAGCACAAAAGCAGTAAGAACTATTATGCGACTTTCTAGAACAGAGGATATTGCAATAACATTGAATTGTGAGTCACTGTTGCTTCTTCCTCATTGGCTAATAGTTGTGATCGGTTTCTTTAAAGTGTAAGTTTGATAATGAAGAAAATGACCAAACTTGATAATGCATTAGAGTTGTTAAATACTCTGATACATTCCACTGTTGATGAGATGGTTAAGATCAACAAAACCTCTCTTTCCAATATTAAAATGTGTCTGCAAAATGCACAAGAGAATATTGAGTTTTTGCAACTTGAGACAAAGCTACAGCAAGAGGAGTTGCAACAGAATAGACATCATTCTGAACCTGTTTTTGTTTAGAACATTGAAACAGCAACCCATCAACAGCAAGTCGATAATGTTGCAGTTCACTCAGATTTAGTACCCAATGAAGCAGCAATTGCACATGCAGATGCAGAAGTTTAGTCTGCACTTCCCAAGCCGGTCATCAAACCTTGAGAAGAGCTTGTCCACAACAAGCACAGAACTGGTCTTGGATATGACAAGGACATGTCCTTTCATATTCCAGATTACTCAAAGCCCATCCAGTTTCAGATTGTTGGATTCCTTCATGACAGTTCACCTTCAGCTGTTCCAGATTCTGCTCCTCTTCCACAGCAACAACAACAGATTGTGAAATGCCAACACTGTGACTAAGTTGGCCATATGAAAGATCAGTGTTTTGATCTTCATCCATGTAAGCATTGTCATAAAACTAGTCATTCTTCAAACAGATGCTTCAAAAACAAACCTCCTACAAGAACAAAGATTCATCTTGGATGGATCGTTTCTTGGCAATGGGCATCAACAGCCAAGAAGATATTTCAGTCATATGTCCGAACTTGTGCTAGAGTATTGAACAGTCTTGTTGTTGAGTTTTCTCCATCATCTCACCTTGTATCTGACAGGGGGGAAGTGATGGTCATCTACAAGCTTCAAAGCCACATCAAGCGAGCCTGAGCCACAACCTGCCATACCAGATTCAGAGTTGTAGCCAGAGACAAATATGCCCCTGAGCATGCCTTTAGTCGGTGATGCTCTTCAAATAATTGGAGACATTTCCTCTAGCAGAAGACTTCAGCTTCTTGCCAATTTTGGAAGTCCAGGAATTGCATTAAGCATTCCAGGTTGTTGGTCATCTTAACCATCCACATGTTGAGACCTCCCTTTTCAGGTTGAGGTTCTCCCTTTTATGTGGGTGAGACCTCCCTTCATGGTTGAAGGTTTCCCTCTTTCAAAACATCAGTTGCACTTCTCTGCAGAAGACCTGAGCTCATGCCAGAGTTGGAAGAGTTCTAGGAACTGCACTAAGCATTCCATGTTGGTGGTCATCCTTAAACCACCTCCCTTATACCAACATTTCAGAGAGCACATTCAGCCTAGTGTTGCCATGCATTTTTGCACATTTTGTATTACGGCTCTCTTCTTGGACTCATACATAACCCTTCGGATTAAGAGGGGAGAATGTTGGACACCTAATCCTCTAAGGGTTGGTGTGGAAGCTGAATAGTCTAAGGAAGTCCAAGAGACCTTGGAATACGAAACCAAAGGTCATATGAATGTACTATAAATGTATATCATTTGTTAATAATAGATATACTCTAATGCTTATCTTTAATATTCTGTTGCCACCATATGTGTGTTTAACAAGGGGAAATACACACTCAAGCATAGACCCCCAAGACATTACCCAATTCTGCGACACAATATGATCCAGTATGAAAAATACATAGACTTGATAAACATTAGGACTCACCTAAGACCTTGTCAAAGAATTTCACCCTAGCTTTGGGGTTATAGCTGGGAGAAAAACTTTGTTGATTATCCGCGTTTAGAAACACACATTATTCGAGGAGGTTTAAAAACTCCCTAGAATTAAACCATTTGAGAAGAATCATAAGCTTACCTAGGTGTTATTACATGGTTTAATAGTCATACTAGAACCATTTACAATATTTTTTGCAGAAATTGGGTTTACAATGATAACACTGATGTTGAATGATGACAATGATCTTTGAAAAAATTTGTCCACTGCTTTGTACTTTGCTTCTTGGACTATTGACAAAGTGTGGTCAACACAACCCAATTTGCCAAAGGTCATGCTGCCCCGATCTTGCAGTTTTGGACCTCTTCTACAAAATTGTATCCTCTGTCAACTCTGCCTGAGCATCTGGTGCTAAATCCTCTACAAAACGTAGGACATATTCCTCTTTTTGAACCAACATGGAAGGTTCATAGAGTTTCAAATTTTCTACATTCACCACTGTTGAATTTTCTAAGTCTATCCGTTAGAAAATTAATTTGTATTCTGCTGGTTTATTTTTTCTACTTGTAAATTCTGAACAAGTTATTTAAAACATATAAATAACGAAATAAACATAATACAGTCTCAACATCTACAGATCATCAGCTGAAAGAAAACAAATGCACAAGTGACACCATTATTTTTGGACAAATGTCCCCAAAAAAACCCAATGCGAGAAAATCGGTGCAGCGATTTTGAGGGTTTATTATTATGCAATATTTCCTTGAGTACAACTAGGTACCTAACCAGCTCACCCGACAAAGAAAAAATACACGGCAGCAATACCTCTCTATTCGGAAACAGGTATTCAAAAAACTTGTCCCACGAAACCCTCTCCAGCGACACTAAAGCTTTGCGCTGGCCCTTATGGCCTTTGCGTCAGCCTCCTGCTGCTCTGTGTCAACCCTCTGAGGCACTGCGCAGCCTCTAGGACCCTCTGCGTCACTCCATCTGCTCTCTGCGTGGATGATGCAGTCCCTCAGGCCTCTGCGTTGTCTCTATTGGGCTCTGCGTGGCCTGCTTTGGCTGCTGCTCTCGCTCTCTGCTTCTGCGCTGGTCTCTTGGCATTGTCTCTGCCTCTCCATCCAGTACTCACTGCCCCTCACTGTTGATCACCGATTCGACTTTGCTTAGCAACCCCGCTCTAGCAAATCGAATCACTGATCACTCTAGTGTATCTTCCAACTCACCCTCAAGCCTCCTCTTATACTTTTCTCAATGGTCCTTCAACGGTCGAAATTAAATCTCTAATCAACGGCTAATATTAGATTTGGCTTGATCCATGACTTTTGGAACCTTCTAACATAGTTTTATATTAATACCCATTAATATTTTATTTTTCCTAAGTTTAGACTTAAGAACTCCATTAAAAATATTAATTATTTTAATATCTTCGAAACCGGGTACAATCTGTCCAAACCATTTCTGGGTCTTGGAGATCTCATGTGCTTTAGCCTCTCCACCAATTTTCATGGCTAG